>JAULBO010151079.1:0-10628 GCA_032355325.1 Clypeosectus delectus
GATTGTTCTTTCAGAATATGTAATAACCCCGATAGTGACCATTTTTCCCTATGCAAGTATGATCTTGCCCCTTTAAGTTGTCAGTTAAACTAGTTGTCAGTATTCATCACGCAGAGAAACAGGAAATACCAGCTTGGTAACGACACTGTATGAATGTGAATCTGGTTGGCTTAGTCTCTTGCAACTTGAATAATCTTGCAAATGTCCACAGGTTGGCTACAAAAAGATTGTTAGCAATATCCCCTCCTGTTTTCCCCAGGCATAAATTGATGATGATAAACATAGTACAAATTTGTCAAATAATTTCAAAAGTCAATATATTTTTTATTTAAACCATTAAAAACAACTAAATTAAACTTAATAAGTAGATGAATGATTGTAAATTGGTAATAATACAAGGTAGATGTGCTGAAAAGAAAATGTTACACTAGTTCACCTTAAATTTACAACATTTGTTATCTCGGAGATACTCTATCGAAACACAAGTCAGGGGATTTTTTTAAAACGGCACAACAAAAGCATACTTGCAGACAGTCTTTATCAGGCCAAGGATTATCATCACTCTTCTATTTGAACAGGTAGCTATGCAGTTTTAGCTTTGTAGGAACTATATAAAGGATATTACACGTTAGACACACACCCCTCCACGACCCACAAATCGCCTTCATATCAAACACCCAAAAATATTACTATACAATGAAGAATACAATGAATCTATATATATATATATATTATATAAAGTTTACAATAAATACTTATTACATGAGTAGACTAGTTATCAGGATTAATCACGCAGAGAAACAGGAAATAATACCAGCTTGCGAATGACACTGTATGAATGTGAATCTGCTTGGCTTCGTCTCTTGCAACTTGAATAATCTTGTAAATGTCCACAGGTTGGCTACAAAAAGATTGTTAGCAATATCCCCTCCCGTTTTCCCCAGGCATAAATTTGTTAAATAATTACTTAGCACAAATTTGTTAAATAATTACTAAACAGTCAATAATTATATTAATTTAAACCATTAAAAACTAAATTAAACTTAAGGAGATGAATTATTATAAATTGGTAATACAAGTGGATGTGCTGAAAAGAAAATGTTACACTAGTTCACGGTAAATTTAAAAAATGTTTAATGGGGGGAATTGTTTAAAATCGGCACAACAAAAGCATACTTGCAGACAGTCTTTATCAGGCCAAGGATTATCATCACTCTTCTATTTGAACAGGTAGCTATGCATAGTTTTAGCTTGTAGGAACTATAAAGGATACTACACATTAGACAACCCCATCCCCACCCACAAATCCCTTTAATATCAAACACCAAAAAAATATTACGATAGTAATTCAATGGAGAATACAATGCAACTATTTATTTTTTAAAGTTTACAATAATACCGTTTACAAGAGTTAGATGTCAGTATTCATTACGCAGAGTAACGGGAAATAATACCAGCTTGGGAACGACACTGTATGAATGTGAATCTGGTTGGCTTCGTCTCTTGAATCTTGCAAATGTCCACAGGTTGGCTACAAAAAAAATTGTTAGCAATATCCCCTTCCATTTCCCCCAATTCAAATTGATGATGATAAACATAGTACAAATTTGTCAAATAATTTCAAAAGTCAATATATTTTTTATTTAAACCATTAAAAACAACTAAATTAAACTTAATAAGTAGATGAATGATTGTAAATTGGTAATAATACAAGGTAGATGTGCTGAAAAGAAAAAGTTACACTAGTTCACCTTAAATTTACAAAATTTGTTATCTCAGAGGTACTCTATCGAAACACAAGTCAGGAGATTTGTTTAAAATCGGCACAACAAAAGCATACTTGCAGACAGTCTTTATCAGGCCAAGGATTATCATCACTCTTCTATTTGAACAGGTAGCTATGCAGTTTTAGCTTCATAGGAACTATAAAGGATACTACACGTTAGACAACCACCCCTCCCCCACCCACAAATCGCTTTCATATCAAAGTTTCAAACACCCAAAAATATTACTATAGTAATGCAATGCAGAATACAATGAATCTATATATATATATTAAATAAAGTTTACAATAAATACTTATTACAAGAGTAGACTAGTTGTCAGGATTAATCACGCAGAGAAAAAGGAAATAATACCAGTTTGCGAATGACACTGTATGAATGTGAATCTGCTTGGCTTGTCTCTTTCAACTTGCATATCTTGCATAATGTCCATGGCTTGGCTATAAAACATATTAGCAATATCCCCATCCTGTTTTTCCCAAAGCATACACTCGATTCAGACGACAAACATAGCATATATTTATTAAATCATTTCTCAACATTCGATATATTTTTATTTTTATTTAAACCTATCAAATAAAACTAAATTAAACATTAGTAGATACAGGAAATAATACCAGCTTGGGAATGACACTGATCTGGTTGGCTTCATCTCTTGCAACTTCCTTAATCTTGCAAATGACCACAGTTTGGCTACAAAGAGATACATTAACAATATCCTCTCCAGTTTTGCCCAGGAATATGCTGATTTAACATCATGCTAAATAAAGCATCCATTTGCAAATACCAATAACTTGTCAAATGTTAAGAGCATATTATAAAGCATTAAGGATAACTATATTAACATTATTAGATAAATGATCACAAATAACACAAAATAGGTGTATTGAAAAGAAAATGTACACTAATTTACTAAAGAACAGATCAATCTAAACAGGTGTTGGAATCAGCGAGTCAGCAGAATTTCTTAAATCAACAACAAAAGCATACTTGCGGACGGTCTTTACAAGGTCAAAGATTATCATCCCTCTTCTATTTGAACAGGTAGCTATGCATAGTTTTATCTTCGTAGGAACTATAAAGGATACTGCTACACGTTAGACACCCACCCAACCCCTGACCACCCACAAATTACTTTCATATATATAAAAGAAAAAAGAAATATATATATATATTACAATAACAATTCAATGAAGAATACAATAACAAAATATATATATATATTAAGTTTGCAATGTGTTTACAAGAATTTACCTAATTGTCAGTATTCATCTCACAAAGAACAAACAGGAAATAACATATACCAGCTTTGGAACGACACTTCATAAATGTGAATCTGGTTGGCTTCGTCTCTTGCAATGTTCACCACTTGCGCTACAAAAAGATCTATTAGCAACATTCCCCACCCAGTTTTTTCCCCAATCAAGGCAATTCACACAATAAGAAACACGGCAGCAAACGTATCGAAAATAAGACACCATTATCAGGATCATAACGTCATGGTTAACAATACACGTAATATTATTTACAATATTTGATTAAATAATCTGACATGGTTACTTCGATTGTTACAAAAGAAATTGGTAAGTGTTTGTTTTAAATTATTTACCACTTTAACACAATCTTGCAAAGTCAGTTGGTCATCAACATTCTTATTCAATATTCTGTGTAGTTTGAAAAACATCCATATGCCTAAACATAAAAACATACATCTCCAATATGATACATCATACATTAACTTAAAAAATAACAGTGATAAAAGTGAGATATTTTAAGAAACTTGAAAAGAGAGATTTAGTTGTTGTAAAAACAAACCATTATTTCATTATTTACCCCAATTGCACGTGAGCACATGGAATGGCTTTTTGAGTCGCAAGGCATGAATCCAAGATAATTTGTTAACTAAATTTAAGGCATGCATGCAGATTATGCAATCCTGAACAAGAAGAGTACTACTAATAAATATTACATGAATAAATCAACAAATTTAAGATTTAAACTGTCAAAAACTCACTTATGCTATGAATTATCAAAATTATTCATGTTAGAAATTTTAAATTATTGAGAAACGTAAATATTTAATTATTTACTAATATATAATGACTTATCCTAGTTTGGGTAAATCAAGCGGATGGTAGGAACAGGAACATTCATCGCTGGAAGTATGGCATGGTCTTTCTGTCAATAAAGTTTTGAAAACATCTCAATGATACCATTATACCATAAGGGGTTTAGATATTTTTTACCCAATGAAGGTTGAAATGCAAAAGAAAAATTATCAAAATATGCAGTTAATAACTTACTAATACTTAAAACCATCCAGATGGCATACAAATCACTTTACTAGTCACAAATCAGTTTACTAAGACTATCAGTCGAGTTAAACAAGACATAAATCCCAACAAGTTCTTTCACTCCCAACACAGCAGCAAGCATATGTGAGATTTTAATTAGGGGAACTCTTTGTTCAGTACATCACCAAGAAGGATAACACAACACGACAATACCAGCTGGTCGCGGTCAACAGTCATCTTCACACACTTGGGACTCGTGGAATCTATACCATGTTCATTACATACAGCTTAAAAAATATCAAAGATTTGGATATTAATAAACCCACCCACCCATCCACACCTATTGTACAAGATATCAGGGTATACAGTGAACAATATATTTATATTCTAGTGTATCTGGGTTTGTACGTTAATATCTATGAAAATGCAATGTACAAAAAATAATTCACAACCAACAATTACAATACAAGGTGCAGGGACGATATAAAAACGTATTTTGAAGCTACGAGGAAAAGGTTGATTTCAACATATTTTGCTAGTCAATAGAATTAATTAATGTTATCTTCATGAACCTAACGTTTCCTAAGTAAAACAATGCAACATGCACACTCGAGTCAATAAACAACTCTCGAACCATTATTACCAGGACAAGCTTCACCGCAACGTACCAAACGAACATCATTGAAACATCGAAATTCCTACTCGGATCGCAAGAGCTGTTTACCAGGAAGGTATCAGTAGATATATCAGCACATGCCCTCGGCCAACAAACCAGAGAGGTCTTCTGTCTTCTAAATATCCGTCAGTATTGCAGGTACATCCAATATCTGTTAAAAAAACTGATCGAACACCCACCCAGCGATAACATCAAACATCTAGCTAGACTACCATTTGAAATTTTCAATAGTACAGAAATCACGTCTTTGACAATGAAATGGCACAATTAAACCATGGAAACGGGGTACAAGAAATAATTATTAATGTGCAATAGTACTATTTTTTAATCGGATCACGGTTGTGTAAAAGGTGCAAGTTGATAAAATAACGTCATAAATCAAGCAATTCAACATACTAGCGTGTTAGTACTGTTACTTATTTACGAGACTGAGCAACATTACAGAAGCATAAGTATTTGAAGACCTGGAAGGAAATTGTACTTGAGAAGCGGCATGCCTATACTCTTTTTTTAAATGTGAAAAAAAAGACAGTGACATCATCAAAAACACCACAAATACTTAATGTTAGTTTATAAAATTTGATAATTATTCATAATAAAGATCTATTGTAAATATAAAGTACTATGGTATGCATTTAGTCTAAATAATTAAATAAATTACAGTAAGTCGAATACTCACAATTATGATTAGAATATTAAATAGAACATCAACAAATTACATTATGAATATATCTACTTCCTCCACAGCAGTTCTCAAGGGAACAAACAATACATGAATTACCTACTACCTAGTAGTATTGAAAATTACGAGGCTCAAAATTAATTACATCTATTACTTTGTTTAGAATATTTGCATTAGTAACTAATTAAGAAGTAGATTAAGTGTAAAAAGTAGATTAGGTTAATATTTATATTTTAACATGCATGTTTAAAAATGTTAACTGTACTATAATCATCATGCAATCGACGTTGAAGGAGACTAAATATTAGATCTTGCCTGAAAACATTCGGAATATGTCCACATCAACCATCATCACTGGAATGGTACCTATCGATGTTCACACAAGAACTCTGAAAGAAATATTAACAAAATCTCCCCCAATATTGCAAAGTAGCAGATTCCCCCCAAGTGCAAACTATTCTATTTACTGGACAGCAAGATAATGTAGAGATTATAAATGTAGAATTGTATTAACTGGAGAGACCACAAATTTAAGATAAAATTTATTATCAGACAGAAGCTATCGTCATCATTGCACAATTTGTAGAAATATCTTACTTTCCCTCGACACTTCCCTTGGAAATTATAGTTTAGCAGTTATAACAAACAGAATATTTCTACATTCTGGCTTACCTACCCCCATCCTTACTTCCCACACATTTGAAGATATTCCACCCACATTTGAAAATTACACATTTATACAATTAAATAAGTTTGTGATAAAAAATAGTATAATAACAGTATACATTTTAATTAAAAATTCAGTGAATAGATACCGTATCAATTCATCCAGGGATTATCATCTATAGCAACTGGTCCTCGAGGTCTTGAACCTAGAATAAGCTTTCAATGGTCAACTCCCCCCCGGACTCCCATTCCCAATAATACAAGGCAGTATACTAGTATTAATAACCAATTGGTTCAATAATTACTTTTAAACGATAGTGAAACAGGGGAAAAAATGTACGTCAACAATATTAATTGATTCAATGAAATAAATAAATGAAAAATAATTTTAGCTTGCTTATTAGTATAGAAAAGGCAAAACCTTTGAAGTGGATACCAAATCATCCCATGTTCAGTTAAACAATTATGCCGAATGTCACTTGTTCAATGGAAAAGTTCACAGGTTATCTTCGAACTAAAACAGAATGCAATGGTTAACTACCCCTCCCTTTCCCACCATGAAGTTTGTTTCAGAATTATGAGCATAACACAAGTAGGCAAAACAATGATGAGTGAGTGAGTGAGTGAATATGGAGTTTAACGTCGCTGCAGGATATGATGAGTACAATGTAACTGGTGTTTTGCAATTACTAGCAAAGATATAATAGAAAAACAAAGATACCAATTCATAGTATAAATAATATATCTAAAAATGTTTGGTTATTCCGTAGTAACATGGAAAATATAAGTAAAATACTAGAATTCTGAACTTATAAAGTTGAACTACTCAAAATTGGCGAGTTTGCATACCAAGTAGACAAGAACGCGTTGTGCTGAACAGCGTTGAGAATGAAGATATATCCACAGGCCATAAATATTCCATCTAGGATTCTCAGTGAGTGAGCGAATTGTTGTTAAACGTCGCAGCGAGGACTCTCAGATTGTTCTTCCTTAGACTTGCAGACAATGGGGACTCTTCTCTGAAAAAGGCTTAGTGGTTAACTTTCCCTCCCATTCCCCGAAAAACAAACAAGTCATGTACTTGGCAATCAGTGTATGTACTTGGCAATCCAAGACTAATTCATATTTTCTTTAATGATCAGCTTCAGAGCAATACTTAGCAAGATAAAAACCTTATTAAATAATCACTTAAAGCCGCACACAACTTCATCCACAAAGTTTATACTATACTGGACATCACTTATTCAGAATCAAAGTAAATAATTTCAGGAGTTGTAATCAATTGATATCACTTCAACATCTTTGTGGCAGCAAGAAGGCTGAAGAAGCACAATATACTAGTAAACAATACTAAAGCAGACGACAGACTTATTGATTCAATATCAAGGCTATAGTATAAATCTTAAATCATCGGAAAGAAACAAGATACCATTTCTTGACACAAATCGACCGAGGAGTTATTGTTGCAATCTTCTTTTGTTGTTAATGGACAGGCTGTGATCATGACGTGGCTAGAAATAGAATATTCTAATATTCCGGTTTAGCTACCCCTCCCATTTGCCCAACATTTGATATGTAATATGTATATATTATAATTACTATAAAATAAATACTTGGAAATATAAAATATCTTAAAATAGTATTATCAGTGGTCAAAATAAAACTGACATTCAGCATCAACATTAATAATCTAAATGCACCATCATGTTCAATAAAAAGTAAACTAGTATCTAAATCAAATACCCAAGGCCATAAACATCTCAACAAGGACTTGCTATATGGAAAGTTGACTCTGAAATAGTACTGGCTACAATGGAAACTTGTATCTGAAATAGTTAACAGTGACATCCCCATCCCATTTCCCACAAACACACAACAAGGTGCCAACAACAGGTTTGTTAATTATCGGTGACAAAATCAATCAGATGTAAACTATTGTAATATAGTGACAACTTTGAAATAATACAAAGATAATCATGTCATTTTAGATACTAACTAGTATACAAAGGAGAAAGATTACCATTTCTTGTACTAAGTATTAACCAAGTTATTGTGAAGACCTCCAAGGCAAAACATTGTACTGGGCAGCACGGCACCTTAATAGAATAACATAATTCCATGATTAAATACCCCCCAACCCCACATGACACAAATAATGATTTTATACAGAACGGTTTGCTAAAATGTAGTGGCAATTGTTTACAGTATGGACAAAACAAACAAAAGCAGAAAATTAGTTTATAGATGTTTTCCTAGATGGATATAAATAAGCTGAAAATAATAAACAAGGTACCAATTCATTGGACGATACTGTTGTTTCTTCTATGGAACATTGTGGAAACCCGACATCGTGGAGCTAAAAGTAAAATATTCTAATACTCCAGTTTAGGTACCCCTCCCATGTCCCACACATAAATATTGTACAGCATGGTGTGAAAATAATTATAATGGTCATGGTACAAAATGCATTCAGCATTTGCTAATGTTAAACTTAAACCGTACATAATATTGGCTACAATCGTAACAATGAGAAAGATACCCAAGGCTATAAATATTTCATCTGGACGACACCTTGTTCTTGTGTTGTGTAGACACTTGCGACAACCGAGTCTGGTTAAACCTGAAAAAAGCTTATCATATATTTAAGTTTCCCCTCCCCAATACCCATTATAACACAATATACTTTGTCAACTTACCAATCAGTTAGTTACAATATTTTTCAATTATCAAAATTAATAAAAGCAGATATATATACAATAATAAAAGCATTATCGGAAGAGTGTTTCAAGTTCAACACAATACAAATACCAAAACAGCTGGGAAAAAAGAAGGCATACCACTGTTATCCACGGTTCAAGTCATGCTGCTGAACTTGTTAGAAGTAATTGTTCTTCCATGTTACTCTCTGTGCTAGAATTACAGAATGCAATGGACAATGACCCCTCCCAATCCCCCAACAGCAACACAGATCCAGAATATTGGAAAATATGTACACCAGTAAACAATCAAGAATGTCATCTTAAGCATATACATGTACTAGTAATATCTGAAAATGAAGAAAATTACCAGATCATGGCAACTAATCAATTGCATGTTTGGGTTTTTTTTTTTTTAAATATGGACCAAGAAGTAATGCTCTATAGCAGCAATAGCTTAAGAGATAAATTGATTATTTACTGGAATCAAAATAATACCCATGGGCTCACAAGTACTTCATCCAAGCTTGGTTTCGTCCATGCAAGACTTCATGGCAATCGAGATTCCACTGAAATAAGCCTACTATAGTATGGTTAAGTTCCCCTCCCAATGCCCACAAAAATTCATTTTTATTACTATTCAGTATCTTACTCGATGAGCAACATAGAAATTAGAATACTCTGGAGAAGTAGTGAAACCATCAAATTAAACAGAGGAGCAAATGAACTTTTAATGAAAGGAAAGCTGTTATGTTAAAATAAGCTGAAAATACCATTTGAAGTGTAATCGATTGGTTCTTCTACACAAGGCAGACGCCCGTTACAAAAAGTAGTTTTAACTACACCACGATTCATAATAGGATATTTTTACAATACGATGTTTCGACAGTCGCAGATTACCTGGATTCATTATTATTAAAAACCCTGTTTATTGGCTGGAATGACGAGAAGATACTTATATAAATCTATAAACAGCAGCATCCATGAACCAAGGTGTTCTTTCAGATGGTTGTCGATAAGGTGTTGTGGCTGAAATGAGCTTTCTATAGTTTAAAATCCCTCCCTATCCCCAACGAAGATGAAACCACCTGGATACCAATTAGTAAACATTACAATTATTCAATAAGCTAGAAAATCAAATCCCCAAATGATACAAATAAAATTACACGTTTATCCAATTAATGAAGGAGAAAAACTATATCAATTATCATTAGTTATCAAATTTCTTTACCACAATAACAACTCCAAGACAAAATAATTAATGGGCAGTTCATCTAGATTGACTAGAATAAGAAAAAGACGCAATTAAAGTACCCCTCCCATTCCCCAAAATGTGTTACAGAATAATATTATATGTTACAACTCAGTGGGGGGAACAAGTTGTTCTAACATTGTACAATTAAAATCTTGAAGTGATGAAGGGACGGAAATAAAGAATTGATTATTTGATACCAGAATAAAGCTAGTTTCGTCATGAAACTTTTGTTCTTGACATGCCGAGTCTGAAAAAAGCTTTAGTTCCCTTCCCTTTCCATTTCCCAGACATACACACAATTGAGACAATTCTCCAACTTTTTTATATATAATTTATAATAGATGATCAAAACCAGATGCAAGTAGTAATGGAGTTACCAACTATCCAAAAATCTAAGATTTGTTAAGATACTTTATATACCGGTACTGAATTTGCCTGTATCATTATGTACACATTGTAAACTCAGAAATGGAATAAAAAATATTTGAAAAAAAAAAAAACTATCCAAAAATTGAAAACAATTTGCCAGAGAACTATCACTCAGTAACTGTCAGTTTGACCATTCTTCACAACGC
>JAULBO010151744.1:0-15088 GCA_032355325.1 Clypeosectus delectus
AAGTCACACGCGTTGCATGCGCTGTATGTTTGCATCATTCCTTTGTATTTTGGCCTTTGGCCTATACTGAATAAACACATAATGAAAACAAGGGTAATTAAGCGACCGACTGGGTATTGACATAACATATGCATGTTGTCTATCAGTTCCTATCCAGTACTTAATAATACCAACAACCATTCTGTACCGTAATTGCATAGTTACTCGAGTAATTTACGATAGCTTTGTTAATAAAGTGCAACCAGTGGAAACGGTCATAAAATATTGAATTTTGTAGCAAATTATTTCCGTGTAGGCAATATATAAAGAGAAACGTACGTAAAATAACCAATTGATTTTAATATACAAAATTAGCATTGCAATGATTAAAGTGACTCAACCACCAACATCTTCATTGGCATACTAGTATTACTAACTGTTCGTACTGCTAACATACTCAGGGCCGTAGCTAACTTCGTAATTTTCAGTTTTCATGGAGGGGCAGTTGAACCAAAATTACAAAGTTATATAGCGATTTATAAGAAATTTACTGTCTTGAATATTGGTCGCATATTAAAAATGGGTTATTAGCCAACTTTTCGCGACCGAATTAGGTTCTATTCGCTGAGGAATTCAATAGGCCTGCTAAATACTGTTTAACGATGGAATAAGATTTACAAATCTAATTATAATTGCATCTTGAACTACATGTATCTTCATTGCTCTCGGTCACGTAGGTCTAAATACATTCGTCTCGCTGACATACGAGTGACACCTTAAAGATACATGTAATTGCATATGAACAGTTAAACTTGGATGAAAGAGTAGCCTACTAGTAAGCCATAGTATGTAACAATGGCGTAGAAGATGAATTTCATGTTTTGTTTACTTGCTCCGCCTATGATACTTTTAGAAACTGTCTGTTTAATGAGGTGAAATGTTGTATTCCAGAATTTTATATTTTAACTGTTGGGGAAATATTTGCGGTACTGTTTAGCAAAATTGAATGTCATAAATTACGTGCTAAAATCTGTTTCTTAATTCTACAAAGTCGCAGGGGTCTATTATATACAAAATGTGTATAGAAAATACTTTGATATTTAAAAATATTTGTTATGTATTTCTTTTCGAATGTGTATTATAATATGCTGTATCGTCTCTCATAATTCTTAAAGAATGTTTTCTGCAGTATACTATATTAACTGTATATATTGTACCGATATATATACATGTATATACATCGTAACTAAACTATATCTGTCTGTCTGCATAGGCAAACATGGTCGCTAACGAGGTTATTACATTATTCTGAAACAACAATCATTCCTCGACAATTAAGTGGGATTGTTTTCAGATTTGTTATTAATCGATAAATATATTTATTTCTTATCCACCTTATTAAAACACCACTATAGCGTACGCCAGTCGATGTGACGTCAGACCAAGTATACAATGTCATAGGATTTCCATACCAGAAAATGCATGTATCGTGTAAATGAAATAAGAAACATATTGCTATACTTATGTCATTACTCCTCCTGTAATCCTCCCATGCGGTGTGCAAACTCACAGCCCCAGAGTTCAGGGGCCCTATTCTTTAAGTACACTGTACTTACGAACTTCTTAGGGTTTAAGAAGTTTCGAGAATACGGCCCCAGCCATAGCGACTTAGTTAGTACTCGCATCTATGCATGTATGTGGAAACGAAAGCAAACCGCCAATTCATTTCTTTGTTGAAAGAACCATTTCAAAACATGAATTATTAATTTTTCGTGTAACTTTTGCGAATGTATTAAACATGTAAGTGTAATAATGTCCTTTACCCGAGATAGAAATTGAAGAGATGCCACCCCCAAACACGGCTAATATATGTATTCACTGGATTTCTAGAAAAAAACCCTGCGACGATCCCTCGTATTTCGTGCATTACGACATCGTTACAAATCCCAGAACGGCAAGATAAGCCTAGAAACGAGCAAATATATGATTTATTTTATTAGTTATGAGTAATTTAACTTTCCGATTTTTTTTTACAGTATATATATTTCCAAATAGTACATTATTACCGGTGTGTGTTTGAATTTATGTTATGATAGTTCCATACCTTACGGTCCAGTGGATTTAATACACGTACTATTAAGCAATCGGAATGCTTTATCTTGAAGCAATTAATTTAGTCCGAACTTTGCAATTCTGTTTTCGGAAAGATTGCGAGCTTAAAGCAATAATTGTAACCACTATTCTGTGACGGCGTAACTCAATCGCTTTTATTACGGCCGACATTTTCTTCGTGGAGGTAGTCAAAGTAATTGTTGTCTGAGACTGCCGGGGATTAATTGCAATTTATTTCCGCTGCTAATATAGAGCCTAAAATAACAAATAAGGGTTCTAGTTACTTCATTGCCTTTGACAAGCCACACCAACCGACGGGACAGATGCCAACATGGCTGCCGAAACGCCCTCTAGGTAGCACACGAGCTCTCGCCATATGTTGATTAGTCGGCCAGTTGAACTACACCGACAAGATAGTCTTTGTTTAGTGTAACCAACTGAATGACGCATTAAATTCAACTTCAATAGATTTTTACAAATCTCCAATTAAAATTATGAAATCTATTCACCGCGTATCGACAGAAGTTGACCAATGGGCGTGTTTCTTTCCTTGGGCATGCGCGATGGACTGTACCAATCTTGCAGTACCCACCCGAGTTTTAGCTCGTTTGGTAACCCCGATTTGCTCCGTCCCATTATTCAAAATAAATACAGTGGTAATTACAGGCTCAATGACAGGTCATTTTCGCTCTTCTAACCACTTTGTATTCGTGTGCATCTCATTAAGAAATCGACAATCTCCATGTAATTTGATTATCGCATCACACGCGCTGTGACTTTGAGTGAAATTGACACGCTGGGTAAAGAGAAATAATGAACCCTAATTGATCCTAGTTAGCTATTTCTGGGGTCGTAGGTCGCTAATTTTTTTCCGAATTGTTTGCCGTAACCATTTTCTAGGGGAATGTAATTAAAATATCTCGTTTATCATCCCAAGAATAGACAGCATCATAAACCTTAATTCTAGTGTACCACACATGCTGAAACAGTGGCGTTGTACAATACATTACCCTAGAAATAGTATATTGTAAATGTTAACATTTTTCGTATTGAGTCATGTCAAGTACTAGTAATCGGAAATATTCACAACAAAAGTAATGTCGTTATTTCGAATACTATAGTGCGTTCTTTATGTAATAGAACACGTCATGCGCAGGGTAATGGCCATGATTAAGTATACCGATACAATAGTGTTATGCATAAACATAACTATAAAATAAGCTAATTTCGACATTTAAAAAGCGAAAGGTTGACTAAGAGAACAATCCCTAAAACGTATTGCAAATCGATCGAGGATATACGGAATATGGTAATTCCAAACAAGAGATAAAACAATTCTGTTCTATAAGAAGTCTCTTGTAAAATCTTCAAACGTTTAAAACGTGTTACTAGACTTCGCACATAAATAAATAATAAACATGCTGCGATACCAAACGTGATGAGCAACTCTTTAAAAAGGTTGTAGGTGATTTTAATGTTTTATCTATTACAAGTTTCATGATACTGGTATTTGAAGTCATTAGAACAAATTTCTATCAACGGCATCGCCGATCGGATATGCTTGTACTTTTCTTTGCCCATCATGATGTTCATAAATCGATCCATTAACAAACATAACGTCTGAACAATGCTCAATAAACAGTGTTTTTGTTTGTTTCATTTTTCTCTTTGCCACTTTGGTTACATTGATTGTTTTTTTTTAGGGATTCAAGATAACGCAATGGAATAAATATTCGCTGTTACAAAGTAAAACAATATAACAAATATATTACTCAAAACACTACAAGGATATTTAAGACAATAAAAATATATTTGCGATGCAAGTACAGTATTACCAAATAAATTAATTTGGTTCAGCAATAACATAATAAGTATTTCATCCTGATGCATTCTAAATGCGTTAGAAACCGAATATTTATTTAGGTCGGAAAATGTCAAGCGTTTTGCATTTTGTGTTTTATAACTAGAAATGGCATGTTTCAAATTGCTCTAAGTTATCAACATTGTAAATTCACAATCACACATTAAACTTTTCTTAAAAACTGTTTTATTTCCCTCCAGTGAGCGGGGAAAAAAAGACAGTAACTATTGTTTGATAAATTACTGACAATTTGCTAAAATAGATTTCAAATCTTGTACTATAACGAGTATTGCTTACATTAACATGAGTACATTAATTGATATTTATTTATTATACATGTACTATAATTGACCAGTAAGCGTTCCAGACTTGGATATCATTGCTGCATGTTAATTGACATGCTCTAACAGTGTGTGTGTATGTGTGTGTGTGCGTGTGTGTGTGTTTGTGTGTGTGTGTGTGTTTGTGTGTGTGTGTGTGTTTGTGTACTATACATCACAATATTACTGCGACTATGAATTAATGCGACACCTAGATATTAGACATAAATGCGACACAAATTAAATGCGACCGATCATGCTTTCGGTCATGTTGCTTAAACATCCACTCAGGAAACGCGCATCAAGAAAATGCGACCGTATGAACACATCACTTGCATTAAGATTGTGCTCGTGTTTATTTCATAATTTATATATATATATATATATAGAGAGAGAGAGAGAGAGATATATATGTATATATATCGTCACCCTCGTCCATTTATTTATGCCTATTCCAATGTCGCACACAGTTTCCAGAGAGCACAGATTTCCAAATAGGTAATACACGTTTTAGTATCACGTTGTAAACGTTTATTGGTATATTATACATCGAAGATTTTATTATTTTCTGAAGTAAGTTTAGCTGAACACGACAACTTGAAGTTGGTGGGGTGGGGTGGGGTGGGGTGGGGTGGGGTGGGGTGGGGTGGGGTGGGGACTGGGGAGTCTCGTCCAGCTTGCTACTTCCCTAAACTTGGAGGGGATCATAAATAAACCCATTTCTGGGTTTTAACACTTGATACTGACAAAGTTTTAGACATTCTTCCCGAAAGGCATCCCAGAAGGAAGTTAATATTGTATCCGTTACCGTAGAAATGCAGTTAAATAGTCACTGGACATATTAAGCCCCATCCCCCCCCCCCTCTCCCCACACCCCCGGACCTACCTCAAAATACAAGTTTGGATCCGACACTGCATTAAATAATACACTGTTTGCTTAATATTCGTCTGCACAGTTGACAAATTAAAACAAACAACCATCGATTACATATTGAAAATACTAGTATTAATATGAGAATACTTTACTGATTAAATGGTTAAAACCATGGCATAACTCTCAACAGGAATAGGTCAGTTTATAATAAAATAGAATGCGAAAACCTTCAAGTATTCAAATTCAATAAATACTACAAATACCTATCTCTTGGAAAAAAGACGGACCTCAAAGACGTGTTGGTACGTTCCAATCTGCTCCGACAATAGAATGCGCGTCCAGAGACAACGATGGTTATCAGGTGGTCATCTCATTGTTTCCAGATTCCAATCGCCCCGCCCAAACACACCAACTATGCTAATAACCCTCTCATACTGGGTTGACCCTATGATCTATTGTAAGATGAACGTCTTTGTGGGTCATTAGTAGCTAACTTAGATCAATAATCAACTTGTTTGATACTGCCGCTGTGTTTTTGGTTTCCGAACCATTCGACGTGATGGCGGCTTTGGCGCTCAAACGGAACACGGTAACGATCCTGCTTACCTCGGGCTCTGCGTGCATTTCTATAAACTATCCCACGGAGTGGTGGAGTGCCAAAAACAATACCAGCGCCATGATTATTTTATGAGTAAATACGGTTTAACCAACATAATGTAATGCGAAAAAAGTTCCGCTGTCCGGCCATTGCCTCAAGGGAATACGTGTGAAGGTTAATTGCTGAAACGATTTAATATCGTTCCCGGACCAGTTCTGCTGTGTTATTTTTTCGTCCTCGTTAATGTGTCAATCCAAATATAGGACATCCGTGTTTGTCTCTGTACGGTATCATTATTTGTATCGAGTCGATGGTCCGTTGTCCTGTAGATAATCAAAAGGGAAAGAAATGATGCATTAATATTCAATATACTAGTAGTCAGTGCAGCCACCCGTTATTTAGAAGCGACTGTTTAGAATTTAAAACGACTGGTTATACCCGTATACAATGACATCTTCATATTAAGCAGACCAGATGACGCGAAAATTAAGACGGGACGCCCACAGAGCTCAGTTTTTCGGTTCTGTGACTAATAGATCACAGATGATCCACTAATAATGTACTATCGCCAACCACTGGTATTATTATACTATAAACTTTTCAGCCTTCCTCCGTGCCCATCCGGCGGGAACCTTGTGATCAGCGCCACCTACTTTGTAATTTCTCGGCTCGCGCAGGTAAATAGATTTATCTCCCTTTTGTTGGACGCCATTCATCCATGGCCCGCCATCAACTCGAATTTCCGAGGACGATATTTTATAAAGGCGGGTTTGGTCAAAGGAAGGCGGATATATTCCACGTTGACATGATAAATGTGTTGCTCGTAATTTCTTCATTTACGTCTGTCAGAGTGACGGCCAATTCTGATATATCAAAATATGGGGAGAGGTTTCCGTTTGATGTCAGTCTGGAAAAAGAATAATAGCAGCTAATGTAGATTACGCTGTTGATATATTATTACTATATGTGCACATGTCTGAAAGTTATATTATATTTCTTTTCTGGAAGAGGAAATATTACAATATATGCACACTGATGAGTATACCTTGTCATAACTGTATACGGATTACCTGCACAGGTGGGCGCAGGGACATTGGCAGACTACCCTTTATTCGCTAGCGGCTTCAACTTAGATACTATACATAGTATACAAGGTATACTCATCAGTGTACATATATTGTGAGGTTTATTTTCTAATATTTAGGATGATAATCTACATTTCCCAAAAAGTTCGAATCAAAATTCCAATTGGAAATTATTGTTTATGGAAATTCAATTTGTTCTATCTCCACTATTAAATAGAGACATCTGAAGTTTCAAATGCGTTTAACACAAAACGGAAATGAATGGACATAGAACAACATGGTTCTCAGCTGACGAATTGCTCAACGTGAGACCTCAGAAGCTTTAAAGCACATGGATCCTGCACAACAGCAGTCTGTTTTTAGTAACAACCAATTTTATTTTATTCCTTATTTATGGAGTGGCCAGCCATCCTCTATGTTCATAAACGGCCATTCTTAAGACATATTTTAATGAGATGTAATAACCGGAAGCAAATGACGCTAGTGGTCTTTGCCAGTGCATAGCGATGCTCTTGTAGTTGACCTGCTCGAGTTGTTCTGCTTCACGCTGCAATAAAAGAAACCCATGCAGTAATGAGTATTAGCACAGTGGTAGTGTGCTGGACATGAGCCGTATTGATTGAGTTCAAATCCCGCCCAGAGGACCAGAAATCAATGTTCCCGGGAGTTGTCTTCCCGATGCGATCTTGAAGTATTGTGGCAGTATTGTTATTACCCTTGCCTCGTCAGTGCCACTCGGGTGCAACATTAAGCGCTACGGATGTTGCAGGTTTCCACCTGCCATAAACTGACAAGCCGTGGTATGAGAGCAAACATCTTGAATGCGGCTCTAAACCCCAAATAAAAATAAAACAAATACTAGTATTCAGTTGTTATTTTTTCTTATTCTGAATAACTGTCGACTGAACTTTGCCCTCATTTCATTCTGCTGTGTATATCGGTATATGATATACCGTACATTATGCCATCATCTCATTCTGCTGTGTATATTGGTATATGATATACCGTATACTATAGTATTATGAAATGATATTGAGCACACTATTAACGCATTTAATTTGTGTCGCGTTTATGTCCAAACATCGGGGTGTCGCATTAAATTGTGGTCGCATTACTTTCTTGTTTTATAATAATGAAAGATGTAGTCCTCTCCCTTGTTCTACTGAGCCCATCATTAGTGGGTATCCGGTTGCCAACAACAAGGCGAGTGTTAGACTAATATTTCAGTTGCAAATAGTCAAGTATAACACAATGTCAGTACTTAATGACTTCATGGATCTCATCATGATCTAGTAACAGCACTACTAATTCAGTGATTCATAGATCAGTTACAACGTTCATATCAGTTAGTAACATAATCAGTATCAGTCACAGTTATAAAGTGTTCATTAGTTGGGACAGGGCCATTAATCCGAATACCGTCACCCAGTAACAGAGCCTATTGGTCAATTAAACAGTGCGTAGTTAGCTTTAGAATTACCATTTCATTTTCTGCAAACATATGGTGTCAGTGACAAATTTGAAAATAAATTAATTGTTCAGTGGTTATCATTCAAATAAATGAAACCATTTCAGTTGCAAATAGGCAAAGGTTGCTAGTGCCAATCATAGAAACGTGTTCTGGACCTTCTCTGCATTAATACAGGTGCACGTTGACATGCACTGTTGTTTACTAGTGTCTAGTCTTTTATGAAGAATCAAATGATGTTGCCACACACACATGTACCTACATACACAAATACATGTGGGTTGACATCGTTAGCGTAAATGCATCAACTGAGAGCTTGTTCTCAGTTCAGTTTTGCCGTTTCCGGTCTAAACTTAAAACACATGAACACAAAATCAATTTCGTTAGTTTTTTCTTCCAACGACTCATTTCTGTTTTGGGACGAAGTTGTATGTAGAATGTCAACTTGTCTTAATGCAACATCTGCTTAATGACGGAAAATATCCCGAATGGTCCAAAAAACAGAAAGCCGTGAACAGGACTAATTCAATCAGAATTGACATGATATGGCAAAAAAGACAGAGGGCGCTTTTTAAACGATCGTCAGGGGAGACAAGCACACGGCCACATCACCTTTGAACGATGCCTTCGTCAGTCTATAAATCCAATGTTTGCTTTTAAGTGAAGGTAACTTAGAATGGAGACGGCGATGAGAGTAAGCGGACCTGACATCAGATGAGTTGTTCCTCAAAGTGTAAACTGTTCTGTCGGAACCAAACACATTCGGAGCGGATGTTTCGATCAAGCGCCATTTCCCGGACACCTCTTCTCGTTCCATTATCTGCTGATCGATAATCAGTTTGAAGCTACCTTTTAAATTATCCCAATTTTTACGTTAATTTGTGAAGTATTTCAAATGAACGGCAGTATGACACTAATAAGATTTATGCTCAATGACAAATTGGCATTAGTCCCGAAGCGCATGGAACTTTTGCAGAAGTTTTTAGTCAGTCGAATCCCTGGTTTGAACACAACTGTCTCCCCCGGGAGCATCTGACACGTACTAGCTGTCGGGGGCAGAACGCTAATGCGAATTACGGGACGGAGACGGAAGGAAATCGTCTGTATACTCGGGACTGTTACAGAATTTCATAAATATTTAATCCCGCTTGTCATTAGTACGATGCTGATCGTTTCGCGGCGCTCAATCTCGACATGCATTTATCTTGGTGAAAAATACCCCCTCTGACCAACCAGTCGTAGGACCCGCGCGATGGAGGTGCTAAACCGACACCCCTTAACTCCAGATGGGCCTACATCTTCGTTACGTCATTCCCTCATTTATCACTTACTCACGTTGTCTGCCAACAACTCTTCCTTTGCCTGTCAATTAAGCCTTAAATGAATGAACAGTAATGGTCGATTCAACGACGTGGCAGGAATCGTTTCGGTTCGTTTCAGAATTCCGTTACGGTAATTGTGATTGACTATCATGTTTTGGGGAACAAGGTGCGAAACTAAATTATTCCATAGCAAAAGAAAACCGCTGTTTCGAATCCGCGATTAACACGGTGTCATTTTCAATTATGATGGCTGGAAGTTGCGAGCGATTTCCCGTAGGTAATAAGCGCTTTGGGAATCTGCTTGTGACTTCGTGCTGGAGTGACACATATAATAATGTTCAACGTCTTTAAAGAGATTAAACTCCCGCGATAGTTTAGTTGTTATGTATTTAATATTATTATCTTTTTAATATTTTATATATTTGCGATGGTGGTTATTGTGCTCAGTTCCGCTAACTATTAATCATCTATTTAGGTTATTGTCTGGTTATGGTTTTTGAGCATTTTCGATTGTCGTGGAATGGAGGTTTGGTAAAGAAGTGTCAACAACTATTTTCACATTGATGACCTGCAGAGGAAAGTAAGCATTACATTAGTTATTTATATATTTATTGTACCTAGCATTATTGAACCAAACAATATCAGCAAATTACTATTTTGTAGGTTGGACATAATTGGTTTACTCTTCATTGTCACCGTACAAGAAACCGGATATTGATTATGCGAATCCACCACATTCTTTTGGTGACCGGTGGATACTTTTATATACTGTACTAGTATAACCTGATCATCTACCCTTGATTGGCCGGCGTAATTTACTGGTGGACGTGGGTGCATGTGATGTTTACCATCCACCAATCAAACGATTCCGATCGGATCCAATGATGGTATCTATGGTTGGGGCCGGTTGCACGACGCTCTTGTACGCTACAACTATTGTAAGGCCAACACTTTGCTATTGTAGCGGGAGCCCAGTTACAACTATTGTAGCGCTACAAGAGCGTCGTGCAACCGGCCCTGGTACATAAAGTTGTTATTTGGTAATACGTGTTATTTTGTCTTTGGAAACCATTGGTAGTGTTGCATAATTATATAACAAATTGTTGGTAAACTATTTATTTGTAATCTTGAAGTCATCGCTATGGGTGGTTTTTGTTGTTGTTTTTTGTATGGAAGTGAACATCTATACTGTTCTTTGGCAAGAATATCTCTAAACATAAAAAAAAGGCCAGCGTTACCGTTTTGGAGTATTGGGTTTGGCAATAGAATAAAGAGGAAACGATATACGTTTTATCAGCTCGTAAATATACATAGCTTTTTGTAACATCGTTTGACAACATCAACAGGAAATTCTTCTCGCAACCTTACGTGTCTGAATAAACAATAGCAATCGTTTGAAGCATCATTTTGACAAAAACTCACGTCAGGTCAAAGCAAGCATCCCAAAAGCAGCAAGTTAAATAGAGTACAGTACTTGCAACGCTGCAGTGTTTCCTTTCATGAGTTCGGTCGCTGTAGTTGGAATAACATTTTGAATGCTTTGTATTGTCATTTCGTCGTAGCTGAGAAGTCGCAATCTATACAAGTATTTAGGAAGTGGATGCGTTTGATGTAAGGATCGGGGTGAATGAGGTGCAAATTGCACCACTTTGCAAGCCAAGGCCAGTCATATTATCGAACGGGTAAAACGTGTTCTGGGCATTTGGGGCAAATTTGTCCCTTGAAAGGGGTCCAATCCATCACGGAGAGTTGTTTACATTGCACTGATTACCAGGAATTCCTGCGATGACTAGAACCGTTAGAGGTATGTCAGGAATATGTTGGCACCTTGGTTGCAGGATACACTGAGTGTGGTACAGTTACCGCCTTCACACGGTACACCAGACCGCAATATTATGCCACCGTCCTCTTCTCACTTTCCCATCCTCCTCCTCCTCGTCGTCCTCGTCCTCATCGTCATCACTCCTCCTCATTATGCTTTTCATCATCATTACCCTTAACATTTACTCATTCACCTTCTCGTACTCCTCCTCCTCCTCATTCTCGAAGTCATTCTCGAAGTCATTCTCGAAGTCATTCTAGAAACCCGGTATCCACATATGGGAATTTCTGAACGATGTCGTGTCACATGCAGCTGGTTGTTAACAGAATATAAATGTTTCATTTAGAAAAAAAACCAATGAATGTAGCAATACGATGAGTTTGTATAGAGATTCATTAAAACAAATTTATAATATGAACGATGACAGGAATCTTATTTTTTTTAAATCTGAATTTGTTCCTCGATTTCTTTTTACACGTATAATTATTCATGTATTTTTCTTCTTCTTTGCTTTCAAGATAGTTGCACTCGTATTACGGCTTGTCAATTCACGACAGGTGGAAACCTGCGACAACCGTAGCGCCGTAAACATGCGAGCACATGATCGCGTTGGAACGTTAACACCACGAACGATGATTCCAGCTTCCGGGCGGGATTTGAACCCAAAGTCCATCATTCAACAGTCAATGATGTTACTAGAAGTTGAGGATTAAATATCATTATAATATTTGCAAAGTTCTACGATTCCAAAATAATCACTCATTGTTATAATATAATAATTATAAATACACTTTCCGTATAATTTCTGTACTTCTTAAAAAATAATATTTATAATGTATAATATTGTTGTGTTTCCTGTTGGAAGGATTTAAAATGTTTTACCATGCGGCAGTCAGTAACCGTAACAATATACATGTATTAAGATATATGCTACTAGTAGTCTAATAGCTTCTCGTATGGTTCATACCTAGTGTCCCGCAACTTGAAATAAAACACCAAGAGAATGACATTGCTAACAAGGCAAGAACGTTTTTAAAGAGAGAAAAAAAAATCAACAACTCCGGGTTCATATTTCTGACGAATTCTAGGCTCGAGGATATTCAATATCTTTAAGTAAACATGAAATGTTGGAAAGAAACAATCTCCATTATTCATCCATCTTCCACTCTCTAACGACATCTCGCACTTGGTGACATCAAAACTATACGTAGTCTCGTGTAAACGAGGAACTTCCGGAATTTCGAGCATGGTCAGTGAGTATATTTCCTGTCATGGAGCCAGTACTGATGGGAACGAGTTTGACTAGTAAGCATGTGTCGTTAGCCGTTTTGCGGCATTTCAATACACACGTGGTAGACATATGATGTCGTAATAACGCAGAGGCAGATTGCTTTACGGCAGATCGCGACCTGATAATGATAATACGACAGAACGTGACCCTCACGTTAGAAGACAAAAGTTTTGGTATTTCTGGCGCGTGGGTGTTGTGATTACTGGAATGCACAGCAAGAAAGATATCAGTATAACAGTAATTACGTTGCAGATGCTTGCCTATTCTTTAGTCCAAAATGAAGAGAGGCATACATATGTTTATAAGTTCTACAAACACGGCAAACATATTTATTATTTGTATTTAATTGTATTACTAACAGGCATGTGTTTGTATTGATGACATGTTAGGAAATAAGAAATAAATATTTACGTAAACTACTAGTATAGCATATCAACACTGCCCAGAGACGAATCAAAGTCTTTTATAATTTCTACAAATTATCGACACTAGGGTGAAACATTATTGCAAATAACAGTAAACGATTTAACTAATATATTACGATAATAATATACTGTATTTGCTCTATTAATATATCATTTTAATCATATTTTGCATACACATGTATGTATATGGAAAGAATTTACAATGCTCCGGCAGAACAAAGGAAATGCTTAATTCGAAGAGTCAGGCGGTGTAAGATTAGGTTCAAATACACACATATAGCATACGCAAAAAGATGTATTGAGTTCAAACCCGTCGTGCTTGTCAGTTTGGCGAGTGTCTCTCCATAAAAGAAATCTCAAATGTGCCAAAGGATTTAATGATCAGAGGAAGTGATATTCTTATCCAACTACTTTTAATATATTTTATTGACATCATGCACCCCGTGTAAGACCTTTATTCGCCGAATACCGACGACTGATGCCAGCATAAAGAATCCGGTTCACCATAATGGTTAGCAAGAAGTTGTGTAGAACCCTGCCTTACGTTTCAGGGAGTTAGAAATGCCTGCTCAGGACGTACACGTCGTGAGGAAGATCATGCGTAAACATACAACTGCTCGTCGCTGTAGTCTTGCTCGACCGTACGTGACTTCGACCGTACGTGACTTCGGGTCCAGCTTACTGAACTGTCACGGAGAGAAATACATATTTGCAGACAGTAATTGAATCCACCGGAATGGTCTTCGTGTGGAGCAAACAAGAACAAGGTTGAAAGTGAAGGCAAACAAAAATATATAATTCACAGAATGCTTTGTATTTAGTATGGTGATGATAAAGCCTTATACTGCAAGTGTTACTTCCAAGTTCCAACACGCACACACACATGTACATACGCAGACATACACATACACCACCCCACCCCCCACCCACACACACGCAGAGACACACATACTTGCTGTATAGTTTGTTGTACATGTACGGTAGAACTATGCAGTTGACATGGTATAATTATTTATTGTATCTATATATATTATATTGTAGTAGTCTTGTATTTAGTTATTTACTAATATTATAATATGTTCTGCGTATACTTGTCCACTGGTCTTAGGCTTAGTTGTAGCGACTTTACATAACAATATTTGACTTGAAGAATGATAATATTTACCCTTTCAATAAATCAAATAATCCGGATCGTTGCTAATTTCTTAACATGGATATGTCGAATGAATGCATATGGCAAATACAAAGCTATTGTGCATTATTACAAGAGCGCGTCTAGACCGCATTCACAACTAATTCAGCTGCAATGCGTGAAGACATCAGACTCGATCACGCTGATCAGGTGTGCCGAATACTAGTACGTGAGAAATCAAGAACATAATCACGACCAACACATTTGACATAGTAACAGATCCCGGAGTCGGAAGCGATGTTGGTGTGTTGAGACTATTTCTGACAGCGTCCGTACACTTTGACATTCACTTACAAGTATGGATTGAACAGCAACATCGCTACAACAAATCGTAGCGCATTAGTGGATAGTCGCAAATAGTAAACGTCGTGGATGATAGTAGGCCTACATGTATATGTAATTGAGGGATAAGAGTGGTATGTTTGACGGAATTTAATTGTCTGGAAGTTCTTGACATATAATTGTGTGGGTTTGATTTCTCTTTAAAGCACACATATCGGCTGCAATCTTCGTCCACCATTCGTAGCTTAATACGATATACTATACACAGAAGGTTAGACATGTTGGATATGATTACCTAATTAGCCTTCAGATTGGTCGTAATTTATCTGTATACATGTATTGACATTTATTACGTTAAAGGTGGACACACGGGTCGATCGGTCGCACGACGAGCTTATATCGATCGGTTGTATAATAAGTCGTAGGTAGGATCGAACGTGCACACGGGTCGATGACG
>JAULBO010151855.1:0-10718 GCA_032355325.1 Clypeosectus delectus
GTGTGTGTGTGTGTGTGTGTGTGTGTGTGTGTGTGTGTGTGTGTGTGTGTGTGTGTGTGTGTGTGTGTGTGTGATTCAATGAATTCCGACAAATTAAAAACAGCAAAAATATAATGTATTGTGTATACACATTCGATTGCTGGAAAGGTTCGCATGCAGTCTGCAGAGTATCTATACACTAGACAGTCAGCCAGCATATATTTCTAAAACTCGTTCTCCAGGTTGTCGAAATTCTCTATATTCCCCAGTTCCGACCAAGCCGCGTGACGCGCCCCGTCCATTTCCGGGGCCAGAGAGTTGTCTGCTCGTAGGTTGTGGCTAGCGCCACCTATCGTGGCTTTACACTCTGGACACTTTCCCTCAACAGTGGCTCCCCCACAGTCGCCTATAGCATAGATGTGTCCTGAAAGAATAGCATGCAATCTTTCAGAACCTTGGAACACACGATATCTATATGGTCTCTAATTTGTTCGAGTTGCGTGGGAAGTTATATTAAGATCATAATACTGTTGGCAACATCACGGGAATTAATACACTATATCCACTGTATGCTGTTCGGAGACTCAAATAAATTTAAGTTAATCTTCAACTACGTTTACTAGCAGAGAAAGAGAACAAAGTAACCTTACCATTTAGACATTTGAACCAGTGTCCTTTTTGCAACCCCATTGCCTTCAGGACTTCGACTTTCTCGTCTTCAGTTATGCCAAGACCAGACTCGGGAATGAGTTTCTTTAGTATTTCAAATATCGCCATGGCTTCCGTTTGTCTAGCATCCGTATACGGTTTGCCGTATTTCAACATTGCCTTCAGTTTGTTCAGGTCTCTGATTATGTCGGCTTCACATTTCAGCTCCCTACTCTCAGCGAGTTTCTCCATGCGGAGCAGTCTCACAATCGCCCTGTGCCTCAACAGTTCGTTCTGGGCATCCGACTCCTCTTGTTCGCTGAGGGAAAATCTGGAAATTTGCATCCATTTCCGAAACCTCTCCAGTTCTTTCATGTGCGACAAGACGTCAGTCAGAATTGTGCGGCCATTTACATCACGACATTCTTTCCCAAGTTTCTCATAGGCATCAAACAGTTTGGACAAACGCTTGAGGAATCTGAACTGATTCTCGATAGCATTGAGGCCGGATTCTGTATGGCGGTAGCCGCTTTTGATCATGTTCTGCTTCTCACTCCTCTCTTCCGAATCCCGTTCAGAGTCTGCCTCGATCTCAAGCTTGACTGCAAGTTCCCTGATCCGTATTGTTTTCCCAGTTTGGATTATCTTCACACTATCGACATCCTTCAGCATGCCTTTGATCAGAGATCCATATCTGACATTCCGTCGAATCGGTGTCTTGCAACGAGGACACCCTTTCAACTGTATGGTTTCACTGTCAGTCTTCATTTCCATGTAGTGATCGAGAGCAGATACCTCAATGATGTGTCTACAGTCCTCGAGCTCAACGAACCTGGCGTCTGGTTCATCCTCTGTTCCAAACATGATGGTCGTCACTTCATCCTTATCGCAGATTCTACAGAGTTGTGGACATGGCTCGCCACACAGACCGATACAAGGATGTCGACAGAGATTGAGGAGCTTTGTACACGGCTCGTTGCAAGCTGGCCTGTTGCACGGTTCGCTGCATCTCTTGGTGCATTTGTTGTGGATGCACTCCCACTGGCATGGCTCCCGACATGGGACGCAGACGTCCCCGCATATCTTGTAACATTTGCTGTGAGTGCAGCGGTTCTGGCACTGCTTCGTGCATGGAGGACAATACGAGCATCGGTCTTCGCATTCATGGCCACACACAAGGATTCTTTTGCAGTTCATGCGGCATGGTATGTGCAGTCTCCCTTCGTGGCAGTCGTGGCAGTTGCCTTGACACCTGTGTCCGCATTTCAGGCTCTCGGGGCACTTGGCTCTACATAGTGCTGCGTCTTTCGTCATGCACTGAACTTCTAAGGCATGTCCACATCTCCAGGTCTTCTTCACAATCTCCGTACATTGGTGTTCCTTTCCACATGGATTTCCGCACTTGTGTCCGCATGGCAGAATCTTAGCGCAATCGTGCTCGCATTGGAACTTTAATGGACTCACAGAGCACGGCACCATCTGTCTGTGACAACATAAAGGCAGGATCTTTTCAACCGGCACTTTGCATTTCTCACAGTCCTGGTAGCACAACCGTGTACACGGGTGGTTGTTGATACAACTGGTTTTGGCGCAAGGCTTTCCACACTTGTACTCTTCGTGCTGTGGATCATACGGGTGGCAGAGGCGACTGCAAACATGCCCACAGTCCAGTCGGAATGAGCATAGCTTCATGCAACCACCCTCAGGAGCCTTCTTGAAATCGGAAGCTTCTTTGGCTGCAATTCCGTCGTCTCGCGGATGATTCTGGCAATAGAGGCTGAGTGATGAACCAATCTCGTTGCTTCTTTTCAGATCTTTGACGATTTCCTTCCATAGCTGACTATCCTGAGCAAGCATGTCGAAGTTGCCAACAACAAACAGTCCGTATTTAGCTCTCGATAGCGCAACGCAGACCCTGTTCTCGATCTTCAGGAACCCTGCTCTCCCCTCAGGATTGCTCCGGACGAGTGACAGCAGGATGATATCGTTTTCCTCTCCTTGGTAGTTGTCAACCACAGTCAGTTTCACTCCTTCAAATGTATGTTTGGGCATCAGTTTCTTTAGCTTGAAAAGTTGACCCGAGTAGGTCGTTAGTACTGTGATCTGAGATTTGCTATAACCTTGCTTCAGCAAATAGTCACACAGTGCCACAATATATTGTGCTTCAAATTCGTTTGAGTGACTCCGCATTTCGGCATCTCCCTTTTCCAAGCAGCCATGGTTTATAAAGAAGAGATTTCCAGAAACTCCCTTAATATTTTCACAGTTCAGTACTGATGGATGGTCTTTCAGTGTCGGATAAATAGGCTTCATTAACCTCGATATTTCAGGCCTCATCCTGTGCTGTAGTTCAAGCGTATCACAATGGACTCCGTTATTTACCATTCGTTCAAACAGCGACAAGTCCAGATTGAATTGTTTTGCGAGTTTGTATACAGTAGGGTTTGGTTTCAGTTGTTTATGGTCGCCGATCAGTATCAAGTGTTGACATTTCCTGCTCAAAGTTGTAATGATGTGTCCTTCCAAGACCTCCGCGGCTTCCTCCACCACCACGATCTTAGGACCTATCTCTGCAAGAACCTGCTGGTATCTCGCGGCCGCGGTCGTTGTCATTCCGATGACGGTTGCCCGTTCCATGATCTGTTTGTCCTCGATCATCTGCGACTCCTTGTACTGTGCGACAGCTTGCTTGTATGCCAGTTCCTTGACCCGTATAGATGTACCCAAGCTTTCCGTGAAGCAGGACACCCAGTATCTGTACAGTTTCCATCTGTCATCCATCAGCAGATTCCATGGATCGCGGACACGATGAGCCTCAGCTGCAGACATCTTCTGGCCGGAACGTAATCGTTTCAACAGACGTCTCTTCAGTTGCTTTCTGGCTTTTGGAGGAAGCTGGAACTGCAGTTCGTTGTTCCAGCCCTTATTGGGTTTCCGGTCCAGATTTGTCACATCAAAGGCGATGTATCCACCCTTTTCGTATTGTAAGTTGTCAATCCGTTTTTGCAGTTGGTCTAGTCCACCTACTAACACGTCATCCACGTCCTCAACTATTCTTTGTGCCTGCATTATATCTGCCTCTCCCTGGACATCTACATCTCCATCGTCATCCTCTTCTTCCACATATTCCTCGGCCGCTTGTTGAACGTTGATCATTATGTCATCCATGTTCCCAATTCCCAACAACTCCACCATGACTGAGCGCGGGGTCGTGACTTCATATCCATCAGCTTCCATATTCATCAACGTTGTTTGCATAGTCATTATCATATAATCGTAATGTTCTTCCATGAAAGGACGCAAAGTGTCTTCGTGGAGTATTTCTCTGTCTGCTGCCTCGATTTGCAGACCAATCTTCTCAATCGCCAACTTCAGAGTCATCATCGTTTCTCTGATTTGCCACCTCATCCTCCCCGTTGTCCGCATGTCTCTCGTGCTGTCTGTCTTCCTCGCTTTCTGTCTTTGGGCCTTCATGGAACACTTTTCCAGAACCTCACTCTTCATCCTTCCGCCGACTCTGATGACATCTCCCTTAAAGTAGGAAACGATTCCCTCCATGAACTGATCGAGTGCATGGTTAGTGTAGCAGACTATGAGCATTGGGGAAGTGTCGCCGTCGCTCCACATCTTGGAGTTATGCAGGAGGGCTTTGACGATCTTGAGGCCAACATACGTTTTTCCTGTTCCTGGTGGGCCTTGGATAATGACAAACTCCTTCGTTAGGGCGGTCTTTACAGCCCTGTATTGGGAGGAGTCCAAGTGAAGCTGTTCGGCAGACGGCCATTCCCTGTTGTCTAATACTTCCACGTCTTGGGCACATCTAGATTCCTTGCTCCAGTCATACAACACTTCTCTCCCTTGGAGCCTAAGCATGTTTCTCAAGGCAGTCTCCCCATTCAAGATCATGTTCTCGTCCACTAAAGGGCGTAGGTCATACTTTGATGTTGGCTTCATCCTCAAATACTTTGAAGGTTCTACTTCAGTAACGCATGAAACGATGTATTTCTCGAATGGAAGATGTCCAGCGCGTATCATCTGTAATGCTTTGAGGACATGTCTGTATGCCTCAAAATATGCCGAAGTCTCCACCATCACAAATTGAGTGTTAATTGAAAAGATGTCATCATCCATGTCATCTACATTCTCAAAGGAAACATCAATTAGTCCATCTATCAACTTTTTTGGATCTCTGTCTGAAACCGTAGCAAAGAGTAGAGTTTCAAAGTTGTTGTCAGACAAACAAACCAATGATCCGAAGATCAGCCGCTTTGAATTTTCCCACCGGACTCCAGATAGCCTGCTTACATCAAATGCGAGTCTATGAAGAAGGCCCCCGTCAGAACACACTGTCCTTATGACGTGCACGTCGTGGTACACTCGGATGTCCTTCAGCTGCTGCTTTCTGTGTCCAGGAACTTCAGCCTCCTGATACTCTGCGATTCCATCTCTCAGTGGCGCGACGAAGTCCTCTCGTAGTAGACGGAATTGAACATCAAGGTAGTGTTCAAGATCTTTATAACCTCCAACGGCGATATTTTTCCGTAGGTACGGTTTCTCATCTGGATGGATATCCACGACATTTGGAAAGATCGGGATGTCTCTAAAGTCACTTGGTGGTGGTCCTTGTTCAGTCTCTCTCTCCTGTCCTTTTCGTGCAACTTTTTCTAACACTGTCGTTTTGATATCCTGTAGTTCTGCTTTCTTTGCAAGCAGGTCTTCGTCAATGATCTCACTCTTAAGCTGTAGTTGTGCAACGACCATATCCAAATAGTTTTCCAGTCCAAGCATTTGAGTGGTCATATACGAGTGTGGCAATCGGATGGCTAATTCCATCATGAATGTCAACAAGTCTTTGATGAACTGTCGCTTCTCTCTTTCCTTTTCACGAGGGCTGTAGCTTACCCCTTGTAGCTCTTTCATGACGTGCCTGTTGAATTCAGACTGAACAACTGTGAGTAGGATCCTGATGACATTTTCTGGTGCTGATGTGCACTTACATGATTCTGCCAGGACACGTGCTACCAAGTATATGACATCAGAGGTGATGCTTGTTCTATTGAGAAGTGGCTGCAACCCTGAATCCAGACCTAGGGCCATTACGATTGTTGAGGGATCTTTATTCTGAAGCTCTGCCAACTGCCGGTAACCCATTTCATACCGTCGTCCATCGTTACCTCCGCCTCTACCTCTACCTCTTCTTCCCCGGAAGTCCTGATTCCCCCGGCCCCTTCTGCCAACATCTTCTTCTGGAACACCTAATCCTGCTCCTATTCCCCCAACTCCTCGGTCTCTATTTTCTTCTCTTCCTCTTGCATTTCCTCTCCATCCAAATGGCCTATCTACACCACGTCTGTGCATATTCTTATCAACTTTACCTTGGGGCTGACCTGAAAGAAAAGACGGACCTTTATTGAAACCGCAGTAGTCCATAAATAACACTAATATATAATGTTGTGCTAATATATACTGCAAACCGATTAACCTGGCCCACAGGCACTTGAAGCAGGCCATTATGACGTAGTTTTAATCAAATTTTAGCCGAATAATTTTATTTTATTTTTTAAATATTTGTTTTGTTGTTATCCAACTGTTTCATTCTTTAAAAAAAAAAAAAAAATTTGTTTAAAATAATATATAGATTTTTAAAATAGGCACCCACCTATTTTTAAAAAAATATATATTATTTTTTTACATTTTTTAAACATTTTCTTTAAGAATGATAAACAGTTGGATAACAATAAAATAAATATTAAAAAAATAAAATAAAATTATTCGGCTAAAAAACGTCATAATGGCCTGCTTCAAGTGCCTGTGCCTGGCCATTGCTGATTATGTTGTTTGACACCAACATTCTAGTGTAAAAAACACTAACCAAACAAGAATGATCAACAACAACAACACGAGTATTTTTAACAGATTGCATTAAAGGCATACAATCATAGATAAAGTTGTCATTTTGGAACAAACTGAAGTTAAAAATCCTAAGTAAATGCACTGAACATGAATTTTCATGATACATATATAATCGCGTTTTAACCTCCAAATAACTGTTAACGGTAGTAGGATAGGTAATGACCCCTGCTAAAATTTGGGACAGAAGTACCAGTATCCTCATCCAGCCTATGGATGGAAAATGTAATATTATGGATAAATGTAATTAATTTCTGTTGTAAAACGTAACACAATATAATTCAAAACCTGGCAGGAACGCTGTCGGCAGAGTGAGGTGTCGAATCGTGTTTGAAATCAACCAATCAAAACATCTGTTACGAAAGCTTCCCGGTTGTGTTTGAAGATGCGTGTGTATTGTCCCTTATAACTTAGTAAAACCGTAGGAGCGTGCTATGTGTCAGTGACAGAGTAGGCGGAGCTTGCATTTTTAGGGCGAATCTGATTGACCTATCAGCACCGACAAAAAGGCTTTAATCTCAATGACTTGAACAGTGCCAGCGATTCTGACCTGTGCTGGCATGTGGGACTATAGGAGCCTGTCGAGTTTGGTCACGTGGCCTAGGCTATATGTGTTTAACCAACCAGATGAGAGAACAAGCTGTAAGTTACTTTCACTGCGACTACTTCTGTCCCAAAGGTTAGCAGGGGTCATTCTTGTTCTCTAAAGGTTGCAGTAACTTAGTTCAGGGCTTTCAGAGATGCAATGTACATGAGAGGTACTAGTAAATTATGGTACGAAGTGAACCCGTGGGAAGGAGGAAGTGACACCATTAGTACAACTTCAAAGCTTAAAAATAAATTAGACTGTCACACATTGAGTAGAGTGCTGATGAAGACTTAGTGTCCACGTACCTTGTTATAATATAATAAGTGTTCGAGGTGAGATTAACCTAGGTTGATAGCATGACTGCTTCACAGATATTATTATTACTGTATTTATTTATTTTATAAATGGCGTTTGTTTAGATCTAGGTATATTAAATATAGAGCCTATATTTATATCTATATTTTGTTTAATTATTGGTTTTAGACTTAATTTACTTTTCTTATGGTCTTCAAAGCAGTAAATTGTGTTCAGGAATTCTACATGCCGAACAAAAATACATACATTTTGTGCATAACAGGCCCTGAGATTACTAAACCTTTTTAGTACGATTTCATGCTGACTCAAATATTATATTGACATTTGTTAGAGAAAGAAATATTGGAATCGTGCTTGAACAAGCTTAGTAACCTCGGGGGCAGGTTGTGCATCAAGCGGGATGTACATGTATAGTATTATATACTAGCTACGTAGCTATAATTCATTTAAAATATGAAAATATTACAAACCAGTGGGATATGTGGAACATGTAGCTGGTTACCCCATATACTTGTTTAGAAACATCAAATGTTCATACTTTCAGGTAAAAATACGTTAGACCATGATCGAAATATGTAAACAAATCCGTGACAGTATGCCTTTAATGAGTATCTTAATGTATACGTGGAACATGGCATGATTTATATGTACATTGTAGCAGGCTTTGGCATTAGTGTGTGAACTGAAGCGCAGTGTATGTACAGTATAGATGTTACAACCGTAAAATCACTCCCACCCCTACCCCAAACCCCCTAGCATTGAATCCAGATAAATAAATACATATATTTTTGTTTAAATTATGGCTGTTTTAACACTTGATGTTGTCGACATGCATACAGAAAGGCATAAAGTACATTTACGTACGAGACCCATATGGGTCCCAATAAATGAAAAGTCTGTTAGGTCCGGTACTGGTTCGCTTATCAGTGTCGAGCTATATCCAGATCACTGTTACCGCACTGAGTCTGTGGTCATGTCGCCCTGACTATTAATTATATACAGCATGTATACTCTATAAGCATACGTACATGTAGCAGAGTGAGGCGACACGCACTGATGACAATTTCCTTGAAAGAGTTACTTCCCTTAGCCAAAATGCATGTACATTAACTCAATACGTTATAAAACAGTAACTGTCGAGGAAATACATACACGGCTCAATTTTCTATACGGAATATACCGCCACGTACACCTGCGCTCGCTTAACCATAGTTGGTATATTGTATAGGAATCGGCAAACATAGGCTACTTAGTGAAGTGATCGAAGTAATATAACCAACGAGTTGACCATCTAAAGCCTATATATATGCTACTGGTCACTTCACGTCTTGGATAGGCCTTATAGTAGCATACGCATTAAGTAATGACTGCTAAAATCTAGCTAAACCCACATTCATACTTACCTACATGTCTGTAGACCGCAATGACTAATTGCACAATACAGATTACTCAGAAAAAGGTGGAAATTCCAAACAGCGAACAAAGCGAAAGTAGAAACACCCGGTGTGTAGGCCTACAGCGCATGCGTCTAATACTATTGTGTAGATAAGGCAGTGATGTCATGGTTATGCATAGCTATGAGATCGTTGATGCTCTTTCAAGAACGTGCTCATAATTATCACGTAGACCATGAAATAAAATATCAAATACAAATAAAAGTAAAAACCGGAGAACAAATTATTACATCGACTTCTCCGAAAAAAAAAGATAATGGAAATTCCCAACAGCTAACAAAACGAAAGTAGAAATCTCGGGTATTGCGCATGCTCATAGTATTATCTGTGTAGAATAATACGTTATGATATACGTGTAATTATGTGCATATCCTAGACATTGTATTAGTTTTTAAATAAACATATACCTAAAATAAATCATAATTTGACGAGTTAAAATATATATTATGAAAAATAAAAGATATGCATGTAACTAAACAATCATTTACATTGATGCACCGCATATTATGCAGAACATTTCCGTCTTTTCACATGCACTACAGTCCGCTTACATGCATCCTCTGCCCACTCATGCCACTGGTGATCCGTTCGAAATAATATCTACGCTGCATAGTGGCTATGATGGTGTTGAAACTGTTCACACTGCACTACAATCGATTCTGTCGCTAGAGGGTGATTTACATGTAGCCTACGCCGTACTAGACTATAATAGTCACCGTCATGCATCGTGCTATATCTGTCACATTTAATCCTGTCTTTATATCGTGTCCATGCCCTTTTGTAACTTAACATGATTTAATAATGCATCTAATCATGCTCTACCTACAGCGCTCGACATTCCAGTCTTCGTTACTTCCAGTTTACGGCGACTGGAATGTCGAGCGCTATATAGGTAGAGCATGACATTGTGCTAATATATTCAAGAGTAGGTATGTCATATAATACAGGCCACCTTTGCATTGCTATATTGTATAATATTGTTGTACCCGTCTATCGTCATAATGTGTACTGTTACTTAGTTAATGTGTTAACAGGCACTTGAACCAGGCCAGTATGACATTTAGTGTTAATTAATTCTTAACAAATTTTTATTGTACTTTTTTTCCCAATATGTATTTTGGGTTAACCAAGTATTTTTCATTAAATTAATAAAATTAAAATAGGCAACAACCAACGACATTACATGTATATGTCATTGGTGGGTGCCTATTTCAATGTATTTGGTCGACGTCATCCGTTCGAATGGCGCGCTCTATGTGCTCCTGGCCGTGTTTCTTCTAGGTATGCCTTGTACTTTTCGATGTAACGGACAACGATATCTGATGAATGCAGCTCGTTCCATTTGGATTCATCGACATTTCCCTGAAGATGACTCAGCACTGCAGCAAGTTCAATGTTTGGTAAGTCGGTTTCTTGCTGACATCTCTCCGTGAAAGACTGGAAATGCATTATTTCAAAGGCCATGGCTTTTTAAGTGGAAAACACCTAAGGTGTAGGCGCTTGCACAATTAATAGGTGTTTTCCACTTAAAAAGCGATTTAGGGATCCTTGGGCCAAGACGTCTGAGTTGGTTAACATTTTCAGGTCCACAAAATGCTATATTTTCTATTTATCATTGCAATTGTACATTACAATGTTTGCCTACACTCATTCTAGTTAGTATGTGTCATGCATCTGTTCGTAATACTAGTTAGTATGTGTCATGCATTTATACGTAATACTAGTTGAGTATGTGTCATGCATTTGTACGTAATACTAGTTGAGTATGTGTCATGCATTTGTACGTAATACTAGTTGAGTATGTGTCATGCATTTGTACGTAA
>JAULBO010151966.1:0-12202 GCA_032355325.1 Clypeosectus delectus
TAAGCAGCTCTAATAAACTAAAAGACCGGGCCCCGAGATTGCGAAACATTGTGTGTACAATTTCATGCTCAGACTCAAATATTATATTATGGTTTGCGAACAGAACCCTGAGTTGAGCATGGAATCGTGCTGCAAAAGGTTTAGTAATCTCGGGGCCTGGCATGTTCAAATAAGTTGTTATAATGAGCCCTCCCTTCTTAGGTGATAGGACAAGGAACACCATCCTGCCAGATCCATCTTCGGTTATACCTTTGAACCTTTGCGTTGATGTGTTAGGATATATGTAGGCAGGTTTTAAAGTACAGCTAGTATATAGGTGATAGGACTCTAGGAATACCTGGGTGACGGAGACTCGGTTATTCCTTGGAGCATTTGCGTTGATGTGTTAGGTGATACATGTAGAATATGCATGTTTTGCAGTAGAGCTACCGTAGGTGATAGGCTTCAGGAATACCATCCTGCGAGAACGATCTTCGGTTATTCCTTTGAACAGTTGCTTTGATGTGTTAGGATATATGTAGGCAGGTTTTAAAGAACAGCTAACATAGGTGATAGGACTCTAGGAAGACCATCCTGAGAGAGCGATCTTCGGTTATTCCTTTGAACATTTGCGTTGATGTGTTAGGTGATAATTATGTAGGCAGGTTTTAAAGTAGAGCGAACATAGGTGATAGGACTCTAGGAATACCATCCTGCGAGAGCGACCTTGTTATTCCTTTGAACATTTGCGTTCATATGTTAGGTGATATATAGGCAGGTTTAAGTAGAGCGACCGTAGGAATACCATCCTGTGAGAGCGACCTCATGTGATATGATCATAGGTCTCTAGGAATACCATCCTGCCAGAGATACCTTCGGTTATCCCTTCAACATTGGCGTTGATGTGTTAGGTGATATGTACGCGGGTTTTAAAGTAGGTATACTTACTAAAATGTCAGTACTCACGTTCGGTTCATTTAATTAATTGATTGCTGTATATTTACCATGAAGAGTACCTCCGATATGTCACTTTTGTACGTAAGGTACCAGGCCGCCACGTTTCACAACTTCACTATTTTGTACACAATATAAGTGGTTTTTGAACAACCTACACACATATATCATAGATACATGTAACGACGCCAGTGTACATTACATAAGTAATACTACCTGGTCATGAAAGGTGAGAGGTAATACGACCGATATTGTTTCCATAATATCTCCACATCTGCGGCCTCAACCACGCTGTGTCACGTGCTAGCTACCGATTAGCAGCCGAAGAAATCGAGCGATGTCCTAACAGGCTATTTAATATCGAAACATAATTCAAATCTTGAAAATAGCTGCTGTGGATTAAAAGCGGGTGGTAACATAGTGGCTACATCATAAATAGAATACTCTGTATCCAAAATATGCGACGAGTCTAGCGATGTTATTAGTTGAGAGGTGTCGTACACCCCGGTTTGGCCGCTGATACAAGTTGTGAAATTTCGATGTTTTTGTTTTGTTTTTGTGTTTGTTTAATTAGAGACTAAAGTAGCAAACACACCGGTATGCATTTAATACACCACCCCACCCACCCCTGCCACCCCCCTCACACCCCACACCCACCCCCAACCCACACCACACACACACACACACACACACACACACACACACACACACACACACACACACAGACATGCAGAAGTGTCGATACTTGTATGTGTTGATACATTCGATTTGTGGTATTCTGATCTTTACTCATAACACATGTAGACACCTATTAAGTAAGCTCTGTTTTATGTACGTGATTTAAGCATAGTAGTAATAGATATATCCGATCTGCTATATCAGGTTTCGTCTAGAGATACTAGTACTTTGAAGTGTAGCTTGTTGTATGTGTGTGTGTGTGTGTATGTGTGTGTGTGTGTGTGTGTGTGTGTGTGGAAACATGATGCGCATTTCGTACACCATGAAGTATACTCACATAGATCCACAGATGCATGTACATGTAGTTGGAATTAGTATTGATAGACTACATTTGCGTCTTGTTCATGATACCGCTCGGACATGCAAGTATCGGACATGCAAGTGTTCATGATGGCACATCCACTTGTGTTCCAGTGTAGGCATACTTTACAGTCGCCATATGGCATAAGGCATCTGATGTAGTATAACTTTGCTATGTGTATCGGTTTGTTTCAAAGCTACACATCAAACTGAAATACTATAATGCGATTGGCCATCAACCGTAGGAGATCAAATGTTCAGCCGTACAAAGTCGAGCCTAGATATTGTCGTTGAATTGGGGTTTAATGTCGCGTTCAATAACGTGCTCATAGCACGGCTTGTCAGCTCCAGAGAATGACAACAAACTGTAGATCGTTGCTGTTTAATTAACATTTTGTGATGCAACTATGTTCAGGAATAGTGATCGAGGTACATGCGTGCGTACGATGAACTTTCCAGTGTGATACTGGGCTCGTTTCAATATGATGTTTCTTCTGAGACTGCAATTGCCGGTGTACCCAAACTCATTTTTGCTTGACGACGCTAAACCATTAACACAGCTCGAAAAGGTTGTTTGAGCCATGGCCAACAGTGCTGACCATGCTGCATATTCGGTAAATTTCTACACTACTATTTCCTTTTATAGTATATAGCAACGACTATACTGTATTTGTTTTACCGATGCAGTTAATATGTTCTCGTTCACAATTGTCATATATTGGTGAATACCTGCATATACATACACTACTTATCTAAAATATACACCATTATCCCACCGTTATATTCGTTTGGTGTATGGGGTTATGGTTTTACTAGGTTTTGTGCTGAAACCTATACACTGTAAGTGGAAATGTACTACAGAGTTTAGTACCAGCTTGAGTTGAGCATGAACAAGGTTTCATAACCTCGAGGTCAAAACAGAACATAGCTTGATATGCGTGTCTCGTCGTAGGCCCACTTCCGTTTAGAGAAGAGCCAAACATTGTATACAGCATTCGTGTTAACATACCGACGGCATGAACTTGACGGGAGATATTTGCTTGACCCATGGCAACAATTGCTAATTAATTACGACAATACACTCAGATGTCGTTCCCAACACAACTGCGGCAGGTGCACTCGGGTTAAACCTGTAACGAATTAACTCTAGCTCGTAAAGTTCCTTAATTAATGACTATATTATAATTTGCATCGCTACCGGAACAAAAGACCGCACATTAAACAACGATTGAACATGACGCATACAGGGGGCAGCACGAGATAGTCCAGCTTTACAATGCCAACATTCATATCGCGGCAAAATAGCCTGCCAAGACCAAAGATCACACGGTGTGTCGTTCTTGTCGCCGGACAATACGCGATACAATTGATTCATCAGATTATACGCGGTGAGCGCAAATGAAATCAAATAGGCGAGGTGGTCTTATGGATTGGAATACGTCCATTAAGTGACCGGAATAGCCTGATTACGCTATCTTTAATCTATGGACACAAGAAGAGACACGAAGTGAACCGACAGAAATAACGGCGGCGATTCCATTACAGAATTACAAGAACGCGCGTTACGTCATTTTTTTTGCAAACCTTCGATTAATTCGCGACAAATTAAAATCCGTTTTCCGCGGCAGTAGAGTGAATTACATGAAATGCAATGCTGTATAAATTATGCGGTGATGGTTGTTGGTTGCCATAGAAACGCCATAGTATAAGTATCCCTCACGTGCACCAATCATAGTCTAAGGATAAGCGTACTTGCACAGTAGGTTAACGGTGTCTTAATTGCCTTAACTTTGGAAGGCAATTTCATTTTTATGAGAATGAAAAACAAATTAATAAAAACTGCTACAATCAAATAAGATATACATTTAAGATAGTAGACCTTATTAGAATGGCAAGTTTCCTTGTCTTAATTTAAATTAGATATTGCTGATTGAAAACCAAAAGAGATTGAAGCAATAATTCATTATTCTAAGAAATTAGGCACATTGACTCATATCAGAAATAGAAACTCCGTGTGAAAAGTGTGTCCAGGACGATTAGTAACAAACAATTTCAACAATGTAAAGAATAATAATGTTAATTGTGTATAGCGACTTGCTGCTTGCTGGCGTTCAAATAATTGCCGTGGTCTAAGGATCAGTGTGCACTCGCATTCCTTTTCAACTCCACTAGGAGTATACATATTCGTTAGTTAATAGATAGCTGTATAATACTAATGAGTTAGCACACAATTGAACACATGATATGCCTTTAGATTGTCCTTACCATACACTAAGGACATGTATGCACGGCATTCCCCGCATACGTCAGTGCACGGTTATAAGTGCGGGTTCATTTCGACACGATGCAAAAATAATAGAAACATCTGAAAGAACTACACAGTAACTGGAGAACAGTGTATTAATGAGAGTATCGTGGGAGGGGGGGGGGGTGGGGGGAGACGAACAGAGATCTTGTTAATCATAACTGCAGCTTCAATCTCGGCACTAATTACTCCTAGAACCGCATAACGTCATTGCTGACGCCGAAGTGCCGTTATGCTGACGGCATGATGGCGTTATGTGAGTTATAGACATTTGGATGAAAGAAAATAAATTAGAAAACGCAATTCTTGTTTGTTACATATTTTAATTAAACCATCCTAGTCCGTTCCGAGTGTTCAGGAATACATGACAGTATGATTGTTTGAATAGCTGTTAATCATTCGCATCTGCTGTTTGTATTTGTATAGTGGTGGCGTCAGGTTATTCTATTTTAGGGACTTTGGACAAAATATACTAGTATTTGGTCGAAATTAGTGTCGCCGTGAGAGGATTTATGCGGCATTATACGTTGGATATAGAAATATTATTATTATATTATATATATACGCATATTGTAGAGAGAGAAAGATGGGGGGGGGGGGGGAGGATTATTATTATAAGAGAGAGAGACAACAACACATATTGGCATTTCACCTCTTAAAATAAGATCTCGCAAATGTTTACGTTACACTGAAGAACATAATCTATCCATGCACGTTCGATGTTGACGTTTTACCGTATTGAAACATACATGTATGTGATGTTACCATACACAGAAAACAGCAAAACATCAGCGATATACTATTGAAAGGGGCTGTAAAAAAAAAAATCAATTCAATAAATAGATAAATAAACAAATACCAGATCGCTCGCAAAACTGTCTAACGTGAACAGCAACGACGTCGCGTTCTAGTGTGTGCTCGGTTCCCGTTCTATAATCGCATTAGGAAGGTAAATAATCACAGTTCAAACATTAACACTCCTGATACTGCCTCGCTTTATGCTTCATGTAGTGTTGACTGGTCACAGTCTAAAGGTTCGTGCGTGATAGACTGGCAATCGTGTTTGAATCTTCTGCGTCCTTCATAAACGTGCCTACGTCAAGTGTAATGAAAGTGATCTGCAAGAAGAGAGGAGATATTGAACGCAAACACTCAAAGCGGGATATCGTTAAATGCTGGATGTTGAGAGTAACAAAAGCGGACGAAGATTTAATTTTAAATACGTAATATAATAACTGCAACTAGAAACGCTACGTAAAGCCTGGCGACGTAAAGCCTGGGTACGTAAAGCTACGTAAACCCATGTGCTATCCCTTGGCGTCGCGTCTTCGTCCGCAATTACCATGTACTATTCTGTATTATGTTTGTACCTCATATGCCGAGGTTCTCGGCCTGAGTGAATAAATGTTCTGTTCTGTTCTGTTCTGTCGCGCTTCGGGACGTGCGTTTATTATAAACGCATGTATAACGCAATGTTGTTATTATTAAAATTCTTGTCGTCGGAGGAAGGTTTGCACGTTAACACTATTTTGATAATATCTGCAACTAGTGTGCCTATATTATTGCTATCAAGAACTGATATAGATGACATGCACGTATATGTACATGCATCTACTTATTGCAATAATGCATTAGTAATTTAGTTGATATATTACCACTGCAAGATATGCATTAACCAAGGAAACATTATATAACATTTTAAAGCACGTGCAATTTTATCAGTATTTACTTTAGTATATAATGTTGATACACATTCACTTTAACATTACAAACCGTTGCCAGGACATTACGAGGGCAATTGATTTAGTCAACTAAATATTTCTGGCTCATCTTGTTTCGGTTTAAAAAGCACATCCACATTATGTCACTCGCATAGTTCTTCTGATATTGAATAATGTAATTGAAATATGGAAAGAAATTGCTTCTGTTGAGAAATGTGTCACTGAACATGTTTTTACAATTTGCGTCGTACGAAATGGCCTATACTTTGTCGATAATCATTCGCCGTATTAATAAACGAACCAAGTTAATACTTCTGCCATATACTTAGTATCGCACATCTTTTTAATGTCCAATTACTCCTAATCGCTACCTTATCAATACATCACAATATAGCATACGGTAGCACTCCCACGTTGGTGGTAAACCTTCTTAGACATATAGGTCCGTTGAGAATAAATTCTGTTCAGTTCTCTTGGTCCTCCATTGCTTTGGACGTACACATCGCGAAATAGCATAGTGGTATGGTCAGAGAAGCACTCTAAATACGTGCTGGTGTAAGTCTGCAACGTTGTACTAATAGGATCCGCCGCGCTGGTGTAAGACCAGTCACGCCTTTCAAACTGCATCGATTCCGGGGCCATGAGTAAACAAATAGTTCCGGTTTAGGTGTAAAGCGGAAATGTAAGATGTTTTAAGAGTTGAATTTCGAGGGAAGTATATACGTCTGGCCGCAATGCGTGCTTAGTGTAAGGTAAGGTTAACACACATGTAGTTTTCTATACGGAATATGTACGTGTTGAGACTTTCGTAATACTCTGTAGATTGCATTGCACTATTATATCATTATACTATAGAATTGCTATGATAAGTGTACGGTATTTGAATACGTATGACCTGACCATAGAACATTAAAACAAAGCGCAAGCAATATATCAATAACAGCATAGACTATTTAGATTGTGTTGCACTATTGCAGTATCTGTACCGACTTATAATGCAAAATGAACTGTATTTGAATATAGATGATATTGACTAGGACATTTGTCTTCGTCTTAATACAAAAAAAATACACACACCAAAGTATACAATCTATTCATAACCTATCGGACTCAAACTAATAATTTCATCATACTGGTAGTATCAAATACATATATATGTATATGCAGACATGAACATCTGTAATACACGTTCACGCAGGTACTATTTTACTTCTGAGGCAATAATCCGATACCGGATATAATTAAAGGAGCTGAATTCCATGGTGATAAAAACAAATCAGTTATAGATTGAAGAAGGTGCATTATTCATGCACTAGGACTTGGCGTGGGCATCAGAGGTAACAAGGTGCAGTGTATCGTCGCAGCGGTAACATATCTACTGCCAGGGGAAAGTTTCTTCTTTGATTTACTACGTACTATAGTAAAATGCGAGTAGACATTCCATACATGGATGTAACAGCCATGTGCGATTTCCGATGATTTGAAACGGACTGTAATGACTACAACTACTAGTATAATAGCTATCAGACGGACGAATGTTGTGCACTACATGTAAGTGGGTTTATTATATCTTTGAGTACATTCACGCTAACTTTAATGGAATAGGGCACCTACGTCTCGTAAATCTGGCATGTTGTAAAATCTACGCCAATGTACATGCGAAGGAGTTATCGCCCCATATCCGACATTAAGCATGAAATTATGTGATTATTAAAACTTGTTTTTTGGTCAACTGGATAAGCTAGTACATGTATCACATTGTATAGCATGTCTTCAACTTGTCTCCTACTAATGTGTATAGGCAAACTCAAAGTTATGGCATGCTTTCAACAGGAACCAGTTTAGAAGAAAGACAAAACACAGACCACGTACCCGTGGGCCTCGAGGCTAGGGACACGGTGACATTATTAATTAGTTTACGATTTCCTTGTATTGGATCGCCTTCAATCACGGATTTCGAAACGCGAGACTTTACAGCCTTATTCGAGACACACCTTTACTAATCTCTTGTAGGAAATATTTCAAACAATACCTAAGCAATTTGCCCGAGTAGAGAGTGACTATGCATGAGTTCACGGTTACAGGACCGAGTTGACTTTTCTATCCGGTTATATAGGACAGTTATGTGGAAGATTGACATTCTGTTACACTATGCTCGTCAAGTGATTCTGCCGACGATCAATGAAATACAGTGAGCTTGTGTCTGCACTGCCAATCCAATGCTAATGCAATTACTTCAGACAACAGGGTTATCCAATAAATAATCCCACCTATGGTTAGTATTGTTCTGTGTATTTTGCAAAGGGATATTTCGCAAACACGTAACATTCCCGAGACGACAAGCTCAGTGTCTGCTATGTGAACATCATTGCTTAGTGAATACTGAGATGTTCCTATGCTTTAATATCGAACTATCGACTATAAGAGGTATGGCCATTTTTTTCAATAAAATGCATATATACATTAACTTATAGCAATTATGAGTTGCATAGTTTGAGTCATCCGATCAGGAAAGTGATTATTTTGACAACATAAATTCAGAGAAAACCGAATTATAAATATATCAAAGCCCGACATTCTATTGTACATGTTTGGAATTATTGCATAGCTGTATAATCAGATATGTATATTCTTGTCCGATTTCATGATTTTAAATTGCTATTGGTGGCTGATACTCGCGCTAAGCGCAATGCGTATGTCCATACTTGCATGTCTATACAACTACGCACTTTTTGTGTTGTTATGGGTCAAGCACGTGCTGTAATGAAAGGGAACTTGGTGCATATTTCAATGCCGACACTAACAATTTGGAAGTCATGAGACTGTTCATATGGCTGATGTAACCCATTTGAACGAACATCGGATATTCATGGAAGTGCAAATCCTCTATTTTATCGCGAGATATTTCATTGCCAATCACGTCGCATACCATTTGACAGATCCTTCATAGAATAACCCGTGTCAAGCAGATCTTGCAAGGGGGAGGTAATCAAACTAGTACCACGAGTACATTCCTCAAAGGGTTCCTCATCAAGGGACGTAATCCCATATTGTTCAATTGTCTGACTGCCGCTAATAGGTAAATGGAAGTGCCGGTAATCGCGCTGTGTAACGGACTAACCCGACCTAACCCGAGCTAATCCTATTGACGTGTTATGATTGAACACCTACCGTACAGTAGACTCACATCATTGGAGATACATGTACAGCGGGAAAGTGCCTTTCATTATTCTACGTGTAACTGATTTGCGTAAACCCATAAACAGATTTTCCGCAGTAAAGGCTACCAATGTCGATATGGCAAGGCCTATAAACTCACAACCGATTACATTCATTACCAGTTAATGTGCGTCCTTTGTCATAGTCCAGAATTAAGGTGGACGGCTTTCTCCGTGTGATTGCAATGGTAGGAATGCAGGACTGAGGACAGATCAGAATATATTGTGGTCGTGTCTAAAGAGCATCAACAATGTTTTTCAAATAGATATAGATATATATAGATATATATAGATATATAGATATACATGTATATGTGAATACGTGCACGTATGTTTCACGGCCAGTTTTACAAATATCTGGGATGTTCGAAAAGTCGACCATTGTTTCAAAGCATGATTCATGTGCATAAGAGTATCGTATATTTATACCTATGGCCCTATTCTGGAAACTTCTTAACTTAAGAATTTCTTAGTCAGAATCTATAAAATTGTCATAAGCAGAAAACCAGTTAGGCAAATTGTTAGTACTTACGAACTTCTTAGGGCTTAAGAAGTTTCAAGAATACGGCCCCTGGTTCCTGAGCGTACATCATGCATGGTAGAACTGGCCGTAAGGCATACGTATTCATATAATATACATACGGTATATACTAGTATTTGAAAAACACTTGATGATGCTCTTCAGACATGACAACAACGAATTCGGCTCTGTCCCCACTGCATGTCTACTATTATTTTAAGAATTAGTATTCACTGACGTAATATCATTTCAGGAATGCGGGCCCCCTTCCGTGTGCAACGATACTTCGCCGTTTGAGCAAGCGAGCGGTCATCCAACCCTTGGTGGAAACTAACTTCTACAATACTTGACCTGTACCTTCGACCAGATGCATCTTCATCGCGTGCGCGCCATTGTCACTAGTGCTATGCCCGACCCCTTAAAAACGACGTATTATCGGCCCAAACAGTGTTTCCTCGTAATAAACAGTGTCTCCGCAGCATAAACAGCGTCGTCCGTGCGTCTCGCGTATATCGGAGACGAATGAAGTGCCGTGAACTGGAAGATGACCACCCAGACTAATTCCCAGTTCAATTTCAGAAACTGTCAATCACTGCGAAGATAGTCGGCATCCAACACGATCTTCATAATCTACGGAGGAGGATTTCGTTTGAGGACTGATCATATCGCTGACACTGCAATCATATACATACGAATACTCTATTTTATCATACCATCTGAAACATGTACAGCTAATAGATTGATTATCATAGCACATTCTCATACCTTGCGACGATTCTATGCTAGAACGGCTGTTGGATTAGCGTTGTCTCTTGGTTTGAAGTCGATGGTTATAAAGAGTAGCGTTATTGTTCAGAATTAATAAACTATGAATTATCTTCTGTTTACTATGATGTATCGTAACTAGTGTTGGCATGACTGTACATACTGTATGCATTGATGACTACACACAAACGCACGCGACGTATAATAAATCTACGATAACCCATCTTTCCGTTGATTCTTTGATATCCGGATCAAGGTCACTGCACACCATGCCATCTCGTTATTGAGTGAGCGATCACACACTATAGTAAACACAGTTCGACTAGACCGTGATCGAACTAACCATAGTTCAACTAAAGTGACGTTACTCAACAACCAATAGTTCAACCCACCACCTAGCCGTGGTTCCTCTAGTTTCAAAATGGCGTCGTTTGGTGAGTTGGTATTTTCGTACATGTATAGACATCATAGTGATTATATATGTATTTAGACCTTGACAGTAGAGATATGTGAATAGCTGTTCATGATCAAGTCATGCGAACGTTACACGCATAGTTTTTCGAGGTGTCATTTATAAATAATTTTGTAACAGCCACTAAATCAGCTACGTCTAGCTCACCTAGACCTTCGATACGCTTAAAGCGGGCATGTCTAAATTTTACTATGGCTGACCATGTGCGTTCGATCGCATGCAATTACTAGACATGCGCAGTTGCAAACTAGGTCATAACTATAGTTGGTGATCGAACTCACTCATAGTATAGTGTGCGCATGCACATGCCGTGTAGAGCACCGGGTGTTATAAGTTGGACATAATCTACTATAAATTCAAACACGAATTAGAAACGAAGCTATGCTATGCAATATTTGGAAACGTCGATACATCTCGTCGGAAATGCGAAGCAGGAGGATGCGTGATATACTAGTATGGTATTATACGAGCACACATCATGACAATATAAAACTACACACAATGATGAGTTCGATGATGACGATGCAACCCAGAGAACTCACCCACTCCTACTTCGCTCCAGCAGATAATCACCCGCACAAAACCAGCGAAAGATATACCGACACCCGCATCACTCCACCATACAACAGCATAATAGTACCACACCCCCACCAACGTATCTCTATCAAAACAACCCCACCTCGCCCCTCCATACAACAGCATACCACACCCCATACAACCGCCAACGTATCTCTATCATAACAACTCCACCTCGCTCCTCCATACAACAGCATACCACACCCCATACAACCGCCAACATATCTCTATCATAACAACCCCACCTCGCTCCTCCATACAACAGCATATCAGACCCTCATACAGCAGTCAACGTATCTCTATCATAACAACCCCACCACGCTCCTCCATACAACAGCATATCAGACCCCCATACAGCAGTCAACGTATCTCTATCATAACAACCCCACCTCGCTCCTCCATACAACAGCATATCAGACCCGCACACAGCGGTCAACGTATCTATATCATAACAACCCCACCTCGCTCCTCCATACAACAGCATATCAGACCCCCATACAGCAGCCAACGTATCTCTATCATAACAACCCCACCACTCTCCTCCATACAACAGCATACCACACCCCCACACAGCCGCCAACGTTTCTCTATCATAACAACCCCACCTCGCTCCTCCATACAACAGCATATCACACACCCACACAGCAGTCAACG
>JAULBO010152077.1:0-15065 GCA_032355325.1 Clypeosectus delectus
TGTGTGCGCGTGTGTGTTTTTGTATGTGTGTGTGTGTGTGTGTGTGTGTGTGTGTGTGTGTGTGTGTGTGTGTGTGTCTGTGTGTGTGTGTGTGGTGCTCAGATATATCTTTCCTTTGGTAAGGCTATGCCGAGTATTATTTGACAGGAACAAGCCAGATCGCATGATCCCGCTCAATATATTGCTCGATTAATTTCATTCTTTCAATGGGAGATCAAAGTAGTATCCACTGAAATAATCGTGAGTTCGCGCGCGTCACGGGCTGTAGAAAAGCCACGGAATTTCTCTCTTTGGCAGAATGCCTCGCTTTCAGGCAAGCTCCAGTAGACACGGTTAGCGCTAATCACACAATAATCAGACATGTGCCTCTTTCTCTCTGTCCAAAACATGGAAGGAAAAGGGACCAAAAATCGAACCCTGCCGCAGCTCTTAAACTGTAATGGACTATCTCTGCTCGCATTAAACGCTCAGACTGCGAAATAAATCGAATCCAATTAATGTGGAATCTACCTGGTCGCTATAATAGTATCTACTTAGCGTGTTCCTCTCCGCACATTTGATCAGACCAAAACTCCATGAAACTATTATTGGATGACGACGATTCATGGGCATCGTCTTCAAAGCTAGAGCCAGTTTCGATTTCTCTGGCAGATTCTACCACACGTGGCTCGGGCTTAGAATCGTTTTTACATCGATTCCTCCTAAAATCAATTTGATTAAGCACTGAAATCCCCCATCCCAAGACTAGTTCTACCATCGCTCAGCAAAATCCGCTGAAAAGCCTTTTTTTTCTAGCTAATGGACGATTTCGTGTTTTACGAATTTCATTGCTTCTGTGTTGGAAAAAACCCGAAGTATATAAGCGTTTCAACGAGATTTTAGATTTAACACCGTTTGATTTTGGGGTTAAATTAGAGGTGATTTTTTGTTGTTGGTCGGATCAATATAAAGTGTTTCGTGGGCGATAACCAATACATGGCGGCATTAATCCAAAAGTACTTTCTATGCATTGAAAATTAGTTGCCAAATATCTCTGCTGGAATTTTAGTGACAATTTTAAATGAACTACTGTCCCAGAGGCATTCAAGATACCTTGAAGACCAGAATGGCGGAACTTTAAAGAAGTCCAAACGTTACGACCCATGCATCTCAATACTGCAATTGTTGGAAGTTACAGTAAACTGACAGCTTCGGGTCAATTTCTTCATGGATTTTAATAGATATTACGGACATGTTTGACCTTGATTGTGTGTAGTGTACGGGTGTATATTGGTGAGAATTGAAGAGGCATTGCGACATATTATGAGTGTGAGGGATCTAAACCAACAAGACAATTTACTGTCTATTGAAACATCGGGTAGTACAATCCAATTGGCGCTTTAGTTTAGGTGTAAGTCTTAAACTATTCACGGTGTTGCCTATTACAGAATTTATCTGGACAATAAGCGCATCTCCTATAAAGACAACGTTACATTTTACCGCCATTTTACATATCAGTTCACACACTTGGGGCCGTGAAGTACCACTTTCTGTGACCTTTTTCCAAAACCTCTCGACCTCGGCATCAAATATGATCCTAATTACCTCCCCCTGCTATCCACGCTTCGTAATTGTCGCACCAGAGGGCCCCACAAAACAATTTCGACTGGCAGTTTAATGGCGGTGCAAATTCGAGAGGAAATGCAACCTGCAAAGGAGGAACCCTACACTTTGGGGGATACAGGGGGGCATAGGGTCCCCTCTGTCTTACCAGGGGCCAGTTATTTGGGCATTTTAAGTGTTTCCTACATCGACGTCGACGGGTTTACACTTATTAAGTAACAGTGGGTATAGAGCCTCTTCATGGTACAGGGTCATAAAATAGAAGAAGGCGACAATTCTTGCCGTCCTTGTTATGCAAATTAATGATATGTGCCATACCAAAAAGGTGTTACTCTACGTACCATAATGCTTTCGAATACGACCATAGAATAATTATAAAACTGTTTTTAACTGGAATATGTATTAGTGTCATCCGCGCAATTTGTAAACAAATATAACTGTCCGTATACACGGGTATCCTCATGCATGTGATCGTCGGAAAGTGTTTTCGAAATATTAACTAGAATATATAATTATTAACACACATTTCTACCTTACAATTTTCACCGCATGTTTTTTAACAGAATACGTGAATAATTCGGAATTATCTCTGCATTTGACTGCGATTATGTGAACACCTAGTGAATGGGTTCCATTTATCACCATAGGAATACCATCTACCAGCCATGTTCAACCTATCAGTATGAACACCATCTACAATCCCCGATAAGCCTTTATCTATAATGAACACCAATTACAACACCCGATAAGTTATCTCTATTATTATGAACATCATAATTATACAATACCAGTCCACACAACAACAAATCGTAAACGAACACCAACAACTCAAAAGGACGCGCTACTTTTAATACTAGTATATCGTGGTGTACTAGTATTCCTATACCGTATATAGAACACACTTCTGATGGTGTTTTCGTTGTTTGGGGTTTAAAGCCTCTATCAATAACGTGCTCATATCAAGGCTTGTATGTAATGTATGCATGTGTGTATGTGTGGATTTCACCAGTTTTTACAGTACTATTTCACTGGAATATCATGCCGAAGTTTGGACATGGGTACTCAACAGACACATTATACTGACTCCGAGCCGACCAGTCCCAGCTTTACCCCTGTATCGCTAAGCGCCAAGCAGAGGAACAACATGTACCATTTTTAAACGTATTTTGCTAGCACTCGACCTCCCGCTATCTGGTCCAGCGAGGCGGTCTGCTGAAGTAGCATCTGAACATGAAGCCATACATCTTCATATAATAGCCACATACCATGTGTTGTATGAAGGTGATACCCATGAACGTCTCCGATGTATAGTTAAATTAATTGAACTAAAGTACAAGGAAATAAGTTGGGGAAATAATTTGCCAATAATGGCAGTAAACGATTGTTGTTAATGAATTGAATAGTTTTGTAATCACCGTAAACGATTGCAGTCATGATAATTGTCAATACAAATTGAAATACACTAACTCGATGGAAGCAAAACAGATATTTAAAATAATTATAAGACTGACCATTAAGCGTCATGCATTCGAGTTATGTAATATACAAGATTGATACATAGCCACCAGCCAGAGAGTTATTGTTACTAAGAATGTCCTGTTCCATAAATGAATACAATCCATCCACTAGAAACAGATGTACTTCCAAGCTAACTCAGACAAACAATACAGTCCAAAATAGCCAACCCAGCCCTGATCGCTGTAAAAAAAACCCACACACCACCATTGCCGCTTTTAGCACGGTAATCCTTGATTAAACTAGGACATTGTTCGGGGGTCTGTCTGCTGAAATTGCGTGATACGAACGAGCTATATTCAATTATATCTTCATCAATCTACAGAAAGCGCGTCCCGAGGCTAGGGGAACGTACGCAACTAGTCCAACTAAGTGCCTTCCTTCTGGGAGACCCGTGGGTCTCTTCATGTCCCCCTCTAGTGAGAAACGACGTAATTAGTCTCTTGTTTGAGCGAGAAGGATACCAGACGAGACGCCATTACAACGCGCCACGGCCATCTTTGTTATCTCACCACAGAGTTGCGTCCCTTAATTGGGCGTAAAAATACATCATGCCTTATTACCGCCTCCCAAGGGAAATGTACGCGCGCGTTGCACTACATACCTCTCACGGCATATACGGTGTAAACGATTGTCGTGAATGAATTCAATGCGGTTTAATACACTGTAAACGATTGCAGTCTGAAGTTAAGCGCATTATATTCCTTACTACGTTTACTTTGCCTCGTTGCATTATCTAGCAAGCGCAAATAGATCAAAGTGTCAAGCCAATGTCTAATGTAATATGCTCGTAATGCACCACAAACAAGAAATATCATAATAGTCAATTCAGTCTGGTTTTTATTCCTGCTAATATTAATTAATGTCTTTGATATGTAATGCGTCTGAACATGATGTGAAAACTATTAAATAGCGTTTGATGGAGCGCTGATATCGTCTCTAGGAAAATGGATTTTGTAGGCTGAGGTTGCGCATACAGGCTATGTCCATATAAAAGGCATCAAACATTTCTTGTTACAGACAAATCATATCATATTCGCCCATTTGCTTTCCATTTTCCAGTCTATGTATTATTCAAAAGACACAAATCCATACCACTCGACATTTTTTTTTTGCTATAACAAGATCTCTTTAATGAAATTTGTAGATTATTGCTGATTTCTTTGTTGTAAATGAGAAATTAAGTTTGCCCGAGAGAGTTTGCTGTCAGTGTTTTGACGCATTGCTATTTGAAGCAATTCCTCCTTTAAACGGAAATATAAATATTATATGAATTAACAGAACACTAACAGAATGTAGTAGGTGTTCAGCATATATAGTGTGTGATTTTAACTACATATAATGCGATTTTCTGTAATTACTCATATTGTACTCTGTACAGCTATACATGCAAGTCTTCGATTGGACGCCTGCACTGTACGCAAAACAATCTCAATACAAGTTTGTTCCTATTGCCGTGTATGAATGTTTCTTTTCAAGCACGCGTTACAGGCGGTTTGAATGCTTTGCTTGACGAATAACATTAATAATGTTGACAATTCTTTTTTAAAACCGGGACAGTTGCTTTTATCGATACTATAGATCAATTTGGAGGAAAGTAACCGTTCATGGTGGAAATATCATTACTTATTTATGTTTACGCTGTTATTTGTTTGTTTGTTTTCAGATACATGTACACTGTATACATTCGGGGAACGTGACTTTTAAACGTTACAATTATACTGTTTTGAATACACTCTACACACATATTATCGTATATCTATAGCTTGCTCAACTTTCTATCCATCCGACTGTACGCTGTCATCATCTTTCTCTTTCACCCCCCCCCCCCCCCACCCCAATCCCGCTTCCCTCTCGTTACGCATATAGTTCGTTCTTATCGAAAGTGTCTGCGTGCGTGTGTGTGTGCGTGTGTGTGTGTGTGAGGGGGTGGGGGTGGGAGTGGAGGAGGGAATGTTTGGGTGTGTCCTTATCTTACGTTCTCACTCCATATCTAATACACCCATTTGTCTGGCTACTCATCCTTGTACTGAACGTGACTAACCTCACATACATTGACAAAGTTCCAAGAATCGACGATTTAATGCATGTTACCCATCACATACTAGCAGGTTAAAACACAGAGCATACACCAATGCACGTGGCCCGCGGAGAAGCGATAGTCACGGGAAGATTGTCTCCCTTAAATGCATACTAATTTTAAATAAATGCGTACACTTCGCCTGGCACTATTAAACTTTAGAATCACTCGAGCCTTGACCTTCGACCCAGCGGCCATGTTGGCGGTTACAGTGACGTGGATGCAGCTACATTAATTTGACTTTTCTCGCCTCGTAGACGTAAATAAGACATTATCCCACGGCAACGATTCCTACTTTGTAACACTACCGGCGAGATGCGCATGATAATGTCTCCACAGCGTGAAAACTCCGAGTTCCTGCTGCCGACTCGTACCGGGTCACGTGACGCGCGACCTTACCCACGTGACCTAATGTACGACTGCTCATGTCTTGCCAAAGCCCGTGTCTGCTCGGGTGGTCTTTCGGTGTAATCCGATTTCGTTTTAAAATCCAAATTTCAGAACACTCATTAGCTTATCAGAAATGACAGATTTGAAATAAAACGGAACGAGAATCAATGATGGCGTAATGGGCATACAGACGGGACACAGATAAGATAAGACGAACTGAAACACTACAGACACAATGTGATATCTAGCTGCATTCAAAATACAACGTTGTATTTGAAAGGTTTACATTATTTATTATAAAAATATATACCAAGACTCCCATGTTACCGTTATTTATCAACTACCTCTTAATTTAGAAATGATGACAGTAAATGCAAAACTGAAGAGGGTATTTTTTAAATGCTGTATTTTAAGACATTAACGTGTACAGCGTAGATATATTTAGCATTATCGTAGAACTTATTAATTGTACATAATCAGATGTCCTATAATATTACGTTTTGTACAACATTGTCGATCCTATTAATTACAGTATGTCGAGCTTATTAGAGTTCATATTGATATGTCAATTGTGTTAAAATATATTGATACGTCGAAACAATACGCTATGGTGTCGACCCTATTACGTACAATGCAAATATATGTCCAGTCTGTTACAATATTCGGAGATGTCTATCATGTTTCAATACATGAATATATCGATCTTAGTACATGTACAATACAAATACTGTAGATATCCCGCTTATATTATACATGAATTAATAACATGTCGATCCTATTACACAACAATGAGACGTCGAACCTATTACAATACAGGAATATGTCGATCCTATTACAATGCAAACATATTACATCAATTATGCAATATTTCGATCTGCTTACAATAATATATTTGGTCGTCGAGCTTATTACAATAATTACTAGATTAGATCTCGGCCCTATTACGATATTAAAATACGTCTAGCTTCATTACTGCATATAATTATTAGTTATTGAGATGTCTATCCTATTACAATACATCGATACATCGATCCTATTACAATATACATGTACTAGTATTGAGATATCTATCATGTTACAATACACGCATATCTCGATCCTATTACAATACAAATAGATGCCACGCTTATAAAATTAATTGTTGAGATATCGATCCTATTACACTACAATGAGACGTGGAACCTATTACAATGAAAATATATTACATCAAATTCGTATTTGATCCAATTACAATAAAATACGTAGTCGTCGAGCTTATTAGTATTACACTATACTGAGATGTCGACGCTATTGGAGCCTATTACGTTAATTATTGAGATGTCGAGCATATACAGTACATTGCGACGTCGATCATAATTATTACAATTTGTTTTCTATCTATGAGTGAAACTTTTAATACAAAACGTATCTATCTGTCTATTAATCAGTTTGCATATATTTCATACCAATCTAAATATATCTTTAAATAAAGTAACTGTTCACTTAAAACGACAACGGGCGTATTTGTTACGCCGTAGATGTAACACAGACATGTTTCCGTAATGAATGTTAAACAAATACGTGTACTACATTAGAACAAGTTTGTATGTGTGTGTGTGTGTGTGTGTGTGTGTGTGCGTGTGTGCGTGTGCGTGTGCGTGCGCGTGCGCGTGTGTGTGTTTTAATTGTGGGTTTGGATTTACAAAAATTAGTGCTAACTTAAATTACTCCGCCCACCCAGTATTTAAACTAAAACATTTGTGAGTTTTATAAAACAAAATAACTAACGAATTACTTTACATTGCAATTTTTAAAAAAGCAGCACATTTTTAAGGCACAACGCACCATCGGCTAAACGTTTAATAACGATATTTCAATACTAATTTGTGATAATTTTTTTATTTTCCCTTCATACCAGCAGGCAATGCTATTAATATTTAATCACATTTTGTATTTCCGGACCGCAAAAACGTTATTTGAACTTATGCGAACGGTTCGGGTGTCGACCGCTGGTTGCCGAAGACAAAATTACCCTTACAATTGAAGCAATAATGCTTGCCATACATTCCTAACCACTTAATTGCGCAGACTGTGATATGGATGTAACATTTCGCCCCGAGCAAATCTCTTATTACAGCTTGGATTTTCAATGTACTTGCTGGAATTTCCCTAATCGCGCGGGACCAATTTTCGTTGGAAATGAAAATTTTCGTTTATCACGCTGTTTGCTAGGTCTCCTAATCGGCCTTCTAGAATAGATTATGGCGAGATAATTGATATCTCTCCATAATATCGCTGAAATATAGCGCGGCTATCGGTTAATAAAGAAAGCTTTGGAGACCAAGCGCTCCCAGCTATGTTCACCATCGTCAACGACGCTTCAGTGGTTGGATGAATCATTGCACGTGCATTGCGTGCCCGGAACGCCGAACGGACGCGACTTTTAGCGGACATTAGGCACTACAGCAGCGCTGAGCGGAGTTCACAAAGGAATTATATTCTCGTAATATAAAAGTCAATATGTTTGAAAGACAGTTTTTGCTTCGTTAATTTACGGTGATCGCAGGACCTAACCCGACGCCATTACTGCGGCTCTTCGAAATGCATTTTGCCATTGATAAACGGGGGGACATTTAAAGAGCTTGGAACTACGGTTAAGGGCAATGTATTAAACACTGTCGGACCTCCCCCCACCCTCTTGGGGCTACTTTAGAAACGGGATGTAGGATTGGGGGTGGGAGGTAGCTATATTTTACACGGGTGCATATAGCTTTGGTTGAAAACAAATCCATTAATCTTTCTAGATTTCGAAACGTGTTGTGATTATTTTGAAGACAGAACACAGATGCAGTTTCATATTAGTAACGTTAAATGTTTAGTTATTGATATTAAATGTTAATCCGTTTTCGTGTGTTGTCCTAAATCATACTAATCTTGTGTAAATAATATTCAAAGACAAATGTACAATCTGATAAACATATGATGGAGCATAATAATATATCCGAACATATCTAGTATACGCTTTTAGTGTAGCATACTATCCCCGCGTTATTTTTTTTAAACGAAACTCGATGGAAAAACGTTTAAATCCTGTTAAGTATTTACTACGATCTGGCTATTGTCGTGAATATATTTTGATTGCCAGCTCATTTGACAGGACAAGATTGGCAGAATTGTCTCGGAAATCTCTCGGGATCGCCAATCTCATATGGGGCTATTTAGGCAGAGAAACTCATTTTTTTTTACCGTCGCGTTGAACGATTAGCAGCCATCGCGTAGCTATTCCTTTGACAACAGCAGACAAACAATAGTAATGGCAACACGCGCAGACATTGGTATTTGAACAGGGCGAGGATCGTACATAAACAGCGTTATTGGCAAGCTGTATGTCTCCCGCTCGACCACGAATCGACTCCTAGCTACAGAACGGTAGGCAAGCGGTTAAGACTCGTGAGTTCAATTGGATAAGAGATTTCGGTATAGCAACCAGCCCGCATATCGTTTTCATCACTCGACTGGAGAGAAGCCCCCTTTCCCAGTTTAATGATACCAATATTCTCGCTGTCAAGACGTCCCAAAGCTCTCTTGACATGCCGGCTACCAATATTTGCTTATCGCGACCCAAAGGAGAGTCATTAATTTCTCCGACTGACACAGCTTCGCTCAGTGTGTGGGGAGGGAACCATGAAAATCCAGCCCTCCCCGCCCCAGCGCCTATTAGCGTTCGTCGGGGTCTTGATTGATACAGGACTCTCCTTAATATTAGCCTGCTCTCTGTTTCGGCTTCATTTAATCACTAATAGATTTATACACCGCACGATATGGCGCTTTCACTTCTGCTATTATTCTACCAATCGTTACATTGATCGGTTCAGCGGGACAAATAATTCCTTCCAAATTGAAGATCAATCCCGGCGAGTGACAATGCTAAAAGAAAGAGAGTGAGAAAAAAATAAGCTCGTCGCATGATACTCTAATACTTTTTTTTACCGGACGATCTCATCGCACGGACGGTCAGACGCTCGGAAAGAGAGAGGAGCTAGTTTGGAGAAAGTCGTGAGGACGATATTATCACTCCATGCACTGTCGTTGCCTGGGATATCAAGGTTCACACAGCTCTTCGTGCGACAGCTGATACCGAATTGTAAGACACTTACGTTATATAAGCGTGAAGAGGCAACTCTATGCAACGTTATGAGCAACTGTCAAAGCGTTGTCGGTGGGTACACGCTGCCAATAATATAATACTATAACCAAACCGTGCGGGAAATTGAAATAGCCGTTTGCTTATTTCGTAACTGAGCTATTAACACCAGCACCAAATTGGAATTTACAAGTTTCGCGATCAATCGCAGGAGAGCCGAGTACTCTTGACAGGTGATCTACCTGACTCATTAGCGACGGAGATATCGACGGCCATAACCCATTGTTACCGACCCGCTATTGTCATTAGCATTAATTACCACGCCGATGACACAGACAATAGGTGATCAGCTGACCGCCGCGCTCTTAAGCACTCGCTAATTATGCAATAACCCGGAAACAGAACGCCGGGGCCAGCACGTGGGATTACGCGCGGATTAGTTCAAAGAGGCGGGGCTTTGATTCCTCGCGTATCTCAGACTCTCTACTTACACTCCACCCAAACCGTTTATTTATCATTTACGTGGAGATTCTTCCAGGAGGCGGCTTAAAGAGCGCTCATTATTTAATTGTTTTCTTCGTATTGGAAATCCATGCTGACAGTTTCTCTGGGACTATGACCACGTGACATCCGGCTCCATTTACCAATCAAGTCGACATTCGAGGAACAGACACCGTTTAAATTACCACTGATGCTTCAAGTGGATTTGAGAAGAGGACTGATTTGCAAAACGTTTTGAGACCCAAACTACAAAAACGAAACCTTTTTGTTTTGGTGCGGACGTTAGAGCTGATACCGCTAGTCTTAGTTGGATGCACCGTCCCGGGATTATACTGGAGGAATCTCGCCATGTATTGCACCATGGAATCCCGACCCCCTCTCAACTCCTACCCCGTGGTGTTCAACGGTAGCAAGTTGTATACCACCCCTAGCACCTGGCATGGCCACATCTACGAGAAGCAACCGCGACAACCAACTTCGTTCTACATCGCCGACATCCTCGGTCTCGGGGAGGACAGGGGGGGTGGCAGGTCCAGTCCGTGGGCTCAGTCCCGGGGGCCACCCAGCGACAACGGATCGTGCCACACCCTCAGCCCCACCCTCTACCGAGACAGCGACGACGAGGGCAGGCATAAGAGTGACTGTGGGGACCGACTATCATGCTCCCCTAAAACTGGTAAGTAACCATTTAATAACTGCACGTTTAAAAATCAGATTTGAAATTGTATTTCATATTGTTTTTATAGGCGACAAAACGTATACTAGTAGTTTATTTAATGAAAACATTTAAAGGGCTGCATAAGGTTAGGCAATTAACACGAATCTTAGTCAGTGAAAGTCTTTGAAATTTATGTAAAGATCTTCGCATTAATGGCATATCAGTGAGATAATAACTTAAATCGGACTCCGGTTTCTCAAAACAAATTGAGTTTAATTTGTGTGTGTGCTCTGCTTTAAGACAGCTATTGACTAAATGCCTTCATAATTGAGTGGAAACTCAACATGGGTTGTGTTGTGTCAATAGAAGTTGTCTATAGCTTAGCAAAACATCTTGAAACATCTTGCTGGCCCGATCTATGGAATTAAATATGGATGCACACATTGAACACTATGGAGGTATTGGTGCTCATTGAAAGTATCCATGATAAGTACTAATCTATGTTGTGAAGAAATGCCAGGTGCATAGGATAAATTGTATACAGACGTGTTGTAAAGTGTCACTAACAACGCTGGCGGTATATGTGACACGTGCCTGTGATAAATACGGCTATCACCTGAACCATATCCAAAAAAGAGGTTTTAATCAGCAACGTTGCCGACGGGTGGGATCTGTGGCGATAACAAGCATAGTTTATTTTCGAATTACTGGTATAATTATTTGAAACACCTTCAGTAAAACGAGTCTGGCATTTGCAAAATAAATAAATACGATTCCTCAAAAGATCGTCAGTAAAAAATGGGTCTGTTACGTAACTTTAAAAATAAACAAATTGGCGTGTTCTCATATTATGCATTATGCACTTGCTAACTAGTAACACGCGTAAGAACAGTGTACAATCGGCAACTTTAGTGCTAATTACAGCATAGCTTCACGTTTTACTCGATGTCTCAATGGCGGACAATTAATCTAATACTGGCACTTCGTGTATACCAAGGGTGATACCGCACAGACATGTCTTGTTTACAATTATTATACAATCACATACTTATAGAACGTAGCTCATCACTTGCATCAAGTGATTTCAAAAGGTTAAAAGTCCAAGTAAATCTGAAACAGCTACAGTCTTATTAAGTTCATACAATTATACTAGTATTAAGTTCATACAATATACTAGTATTAAGTCCATACACTATACTAGTATTAAGTTCATACAATATACTAGTATTAAGTTCCTACAATACACTAGCATTAAGTTAATACAATATACTATTATTAAGTTCATACAATACACTAGTATTAAGTTCCTACAATACACAAGTTTTAAGTTCATACAATGCACCAGTATTAAGTTCATACACTAGTATTAAGTTCATACAATTATACTAGTATTAAGTTCATACAATTATACTAGTATTACGTTCATACAGTATACTAGTATTAATGTTTTTAAAGGCTTCTCAAAATAATATACATGTGTAATGGCCATCAAAAAGATGTATACTTCACCCCATTCGTTACATGATAAAGTACTGCTTAATTAATGCGATATTATGAAAGTTGTGTTTATCGTGTATGTATGGCTGTTACTGTTAATGCCCTATTCAACGTTTTGCTATTTCTACTGGCCTATAAGTAACACATCTGTTTTACTGTGTCGTACTAAGGCTGGGTTTGGTCTAATGAAGTGAAGTACGTGTATCCTTATATTATTGTGTGTATATGTATATACTATATATACTATATATAGTAGTGTCTCATAAACCATTGCATGGCTGGGTGGCAGGAACTTTTAAATTGTTTTATTATACTTATTTTTTTTAATGTATTCCTACTATGGAACACTTTTGATAACATATTTCTGTCTGTCTGAAGTAAACTATGGTGAATAGAGGTGAACACTGACTTGCTTACCACTCCTATTATTGGAACCAGTCCTGTAACCATTATTCTTATGGAGATGCGTTTCGTGTTGACAGTGTGCTAATACGCATCTAACAAGTGATAGCAACTTAGCACACTTAATAAAACAACATTAATGGAATACTTTTGAATAATATAAAGATATAAATATATTTTTTTAAATAATGTATTATTATTATTTATTCGTAAAATTTAATTAAACCAAAACATAAAATGAATACACTCCTTTCCCATAATTGATATGGATGCGAAATATACAACCCTTCAAGGCAAGACAGTCTTAATTCTACTTAACCCTACAGGTTACAAATACACATTAGCCAGACAGTCCTTTAACCCCAGTAAGCTCAAGAGTTAATTGTCATTTCCCTCGGATTAGCCGGTCAATAACGCTATGACAACAACAATCGTATTAGCCGGCCAGCTGTAATTCATCGCCTGTCCAGGAACAATTATACAATGATTTAAGCAATCTGACACATTTATTGCCACAGCCAAAAAATAAAACCCGTCTCATCCTCCCGAATATCCCTTTATCTCGTTTTTGTTCCTCGGCTTTGGCATTTACTCCACTACGTCCAATGATTAGGGAGACGTGAGAATAATACGATGGCGTTAATTGTTGTTAATTACAATGAACAAGCGCCGTTAATCGCCGTGACACTGATTGACTTGATGGTCTTTGTCCGTAGTCGACGTCGTTTGTTGGACTACAATGACGTGGCGCTGTGGACAACAGTCGAAGGAGATCTATGAGCTAAACGATTAGCCTTGGTGTGCGTACAAGAGTTACCGACAGTGTACTATTGACGCATGTTTATGTTTACAAATATATAAATTTACACGGGGAAACTACTGAGAGTTACTGAGAGCCACCTTTGTTACGAGATTTTATTGACATTTACCGCGATCTGTGTGGCAATTGATTCAACTCAGAAATAATCTGTAATTTTTGTTCTATGTAAATAGTTTGCTTTATGGATCAATCGGTGTGTGGTTAATATCCTATCGAGCAAATGTTTTATCCTTCGTTTATTTGAGTAACTTACAATGGGTATCTCTAAATGCAATTAGTTTACGGTCAGTATACCGAACTATTTTTCAAGTGACACGAAATATTCTACATCATATATCGTAATTGATTTCGTGCCATGGTCTGTCTATTTGCAGTTCACTAATGCATACATATGTTTTAAGATACCAGTTGAGAGTACTCATGTTGTAATGCAATACATACATGCATTTGGAATTGGAGCAAGTTTGTTCTCGAAATTTTATCATAATTAAAGATACTAATAATTATCAAATGCTATCCAAACCTTTAGCAATACATACCGCAACATGTACCTGGATATATACAGTAATAGTACACCTGCTACTTCTATTACAATAAAACGAGAAATTAGAATAGTATTATACCAAATTATAAATCGCGTAACAGCTAGCCTATCATTAATTAATAACATTCCGCGTACTGTAGCTGTAGCTTATGACAATTCCTCTAGTAATGTAATACACCTATGTTTTCTCTTTCTGTTAATTACGATGTTGCTTTAATAAACATAGATAGTGGAGAGCAACATACTATAGTAATAAGGAGAGGAGAAGAATGGACTGATGGCGGTTCTGTACAAGCTAGTGTAGTCACGAGAAAGGGATACTGGCTTTGGCAACACTTAGTATTACTGTCTATATATATCCACACAGTCAATATTATCTCACTAAATAGCGCGGCCACACTTAACAGATGTTCTCTGTGCGTGCAAGAGGTTCAATACTTTAATATCAAAGGCGGATAATTATGAACCCATGGCAGACCCCTGGCAATACTTTGACGACTAATTTATTCGCGAGCTGAATGCTTTCATAGTTGAGATTATAATAGATACATGTATATGTACAGTTAATCAATTAACATGATATGTTTTCTCTCTAGAGATTCGAATGAGGCAAGGTCCGAATGAGCTCGATACCATAGATAGGTACTATTAAAATAACACCAGTGGTGGATTTGGTGTGTGTGTGTGTGTGTGTGTGTGTGTGTGTGTGTGTGTGTGTGAGAGAGAGAGAGAGAGAGAGTGAGATGGTGGTGGTTCACCCGGCTCGCGCCCCCTTAAAATGGTATATTAAATTTTAAACACAAATAAAAACCCACATTTATTTTTATGGTTGGGTTCTCACACTTGATATTGACAAATGTTTTAGGCATGCATGCCGAATTTTCCTACTGTAATTATGAGGATAACACCCCCCGCCCCCGCCCCCCCCCCCGC
>JAULBO010152188.1:1598-17150 GCA_032355325.1 Clypeosectus delectus
CAATCCATCCGTTTGGTGTTGTGGGGTCAAGTGATGACTCGTTAATCCAGCAGGTTAACATTGATGCCATTTGAGGGGTGGGGTCAAGTGGAGATGACTGTCATCAATCCATCCGTTTGGTGTTGTGGGGTCAAGTGATGACTCGTTAATCCAGCAGGTTAACATTGATGCCATTTGAGGGTGTGGGGTCAAGTTGAGATGACTGTCATCAATGCAGCAGGTAGAAGGTTAACCATGTTGCCGTGGGCAACTAGAGATGACCTATAGAGCAGTGGCCGTCATTAATCCAGCAGCAGTGAGATCGTTGAGGAGCAGACATCCAGTTGCCCATACGTACTGTATCAATACCCGTCTCTATTGACTCTCCTTCCCTCACGAAACTCAATTACTAGTACTTTGTTTCTCAGGACTGAGTGCATTAATACTACATGAAGTGGTACGGCCACATTGCATTGGGTGCAGGAAACGTTGACCATCTTAATGTAGGTGAGGGAAAATTAAGATGGTTTTGCGTTGTCTCGATATTGATTTACATTAATCTAATATCTCCTGGAGAATGTTTTTGATTGAATAACCTCCCCTCCCTGTCTGGAAACGGCTGGATCTATTATGGTGGCGTGTGTCAATATCCTAACATGAGGAATAGGCTCCTGGAGATTGTATCATCTGGGATCTATTTTAAAATAATTTTAGAAAGTTTTGAAAATTAAAATACATAACAATCTATTAAAGAAAAGGTTTGATTTATCTGAATACAATAGTGCATCTGGATATGTAGTAAAACAATGTTATTGTTTTTGTTTTGTGGTCTTCAGTACGTTGTAATTTTTACATGTATTTCCCACTGCATTTCATGACATGTTCTTCCATGTTTCAGTTTATTGTTGGTGGTCTGAACTGTTAATTTGAACAGTTTGTTATGTATGATAACGTTACACTGGTAATGAGATCAGATGTGTCTAAGCTATCAAGTATATGTATTGCAAATCTAGGAGGCTGTTTAATATTTTACTGAAAGTTAATATCCTTGCTTTTTGAGATTGATGCTGTTCTGGATTTTATAATCGTCGCATATTGCTGAGAGATTCCCACAGTTGTTACTAAGGCAACAATTCACTCTCTCAACCATTCCGGATTTTGTACTAAACACATGGTTGTGTGTAATGGCATTTCTTGCTTGAAGGAACTCGTTCTATACATCAGGTCCGACTTTCCAACAGAATAATTGGATCTTCCTTACCTGTAGTTATCTGTCCGAGTAACATTAACGAGGAGGTATGTTTGATAGTTTTCAGCCTGCCTTGGACCAAAGGATGGTTGAGGTATTACTGGCAAGCATAAACCCAACCCAGTAATGGTCCAAACATTTGTGCAAATGCTGCTGTATTTATTTCACACATGTTTTATCGTGTTCGGAAATCAAAAACAGTCACATTTAGTACCAATTATTCTTTTAACCCTCTCCCTGCTGGATAAAATACGATTACTGTTGTATATGGCAGCTCTCATTCCCTACAGCATGGCGAAGGTTAAATTACTATCCATTAATACTTAAGGAATACTTGGTTATAGATTTTTCATCTTGGTTATTTTGTATTGGAAATGTTTATCATAACGTAGGTTTTGTAACGTACATGAAATAGAGTTCCACCTTCTTCCTGGGATTAAGTATGTTCACAGATCTCATTATAATGGCAATAAATTGCATCCTTTTCAGTTTTATGTTAAGCACCTGGCTGAAACCGTAGTGTTGAAGAGTGTCTGTATTTCTCAAGGAGTAGACAGGATGAAAAGTTAAGATTCCAACAAGTCAATTAGGAAAATGATGAATGCTTCTTATCTATGGAGCAAGCACTTGTGGTTCATATACAAGACATCTTGGCATCTTAACTACAGTTAATGAACTTCAATGCCTGCCATATTGCCAAATTTTAAAACATTCTGTTGAACACTGCGGGTTCGCACAGTAGAGAATAAGAAATTAATAAATAAATATAAAAATAAAACTAACATGATGACCATGCAAGACGGACATTATTTTATTTTATGTTAATATTATGCTTCTGACACTTACAGTACTTTAGAAATTAATATTTTCCTATCCTTATGTTACTCTGATTGAAAGAGCACTTGTCAATACACAAAAAGATATCTGTCAATCTATTCTCATGCATTCATTCACCTCTGTAGTAGTCTTTCATCAGGAATAATTGTAACCCAAGATTAAGATGCTCATTTGATGGACCTAATAGAAGCAAGTTTGTGGTAAGCATTCGTAGCATATGTTCGGACAAATAACATGGGAATGAGCGCCTTTCACAAATACCTAGGTAGCTGGGATGATACTGTGTATATACTTTGATAGATGTATGATATGAATTAGCGAGTCGGGTTGATTTATGTTGTGACGTAACAAGGACGATGACCTCAATTCCAGCACGGGGGAATCTTCATCGGTGATTTTTCTCTGTCCGTTGCTATTAGAATCAGAGATTGCCATGAATGTGAGGCTGTATGGCAACTCTGGAAACGGGACGACCAGAATAGGGAAGTCGTTTGTTTTGAATAAACCAAAATCAATCTGATTATTGCTTTCACGGCCGGGCGAGTGGTGATGTTATGTGATATTTAGCAGGGACGTGAACGGCAGGCAACTGTTGAAAATGCCTTACATACAGACGAGACATCTGACCACTTGTGCTTTAACTTTGTGAAGTGGCTGCTGTTTTCATCGCTATTGATTTCTCGCCAGTTTGCCATTCTCGGGTCGGCGCATTGTCCTGATACAACACTCATAAAATTGTCATATCCTACAATAATTAGTTAAATTTGGTGCAAGATTACTGTGTCTAGTTCAATTTAGTGAGAGACGAGATGTACATGGTCAGTCAATAGCATGGGGAAAAAGAGGGAGATTTGATGACCTGTCGTGCTTGACCAAATCGGAGTAGACCGAAGCTTACAAGCAGACATACCAATTGATAGCGTGGACAAGCGTGGTATCCCAGAAGGCCTTCTTCATGTGATCTTCCATGTTTACGTCCCTTGGTAGATGCGACCTCACGATTCCTTGCCAACAATTGGCTGAAAAGTGTCTGAGTTTGGAAAGAGAGAGAGCGAAAAAAAAACAAGCAGTTGGGATGATTTATCGGTCTGGCTATTACAGCTTTTCTTCAGCGATTGCTGCGATAGACTGTATCAGTGTCGCCATGCTGTGAGATACAGCGGGCAGAATTTTTTTCCCCTCCAGAACTTGCACATCAATTTTATAAAACTCACACACACCGGATTCTCATACTCACGACAAATGTCACCATCGTCAGTCCAAAGATCAATTCAGCTATTGATCCACACAGGCCATTGATCGGAGGAACTCATCGTTTTGGGACAATGTCGAGTCGTAGAGTATATCAGCGACTGGGTTTCGTCCAAGACCTTTGTAATCATCTGTAATTGGCCTAAATTTATCCCATTGACTCGGGACTATTGGAGGATTCGTGGTGTCCCACCCCCCACCCCTCCTCCCTCTGCTGTTAGAAGCCACGGCCACTAGACGTCCGTCTACTCGTCGTCTGCTAATGGGGAAACATACTACGTATATTCACCGGCATTGATTTCCATGTTTCGCTGGCTGTGAGAAGATTACATTTTGAGTACGATGGTGCAATTTCCACTATTGACCGCGGGCATCTTGTGATAACCTCTAGCTGTTGAAACTGGACTTCCAACGCTGCTGAAACTTGCGCCTTGGGACTTGTTCAGGAAGACTGCCTGGCCTGGCGAGGTTATGAGGACGGGGAATTCTCTTGTGATTGCAGACAGCCCAGCGGGTTCGCTGTGTTTGTGTATGTATGTACATGTAGATGTATTCTGTCTATAATGATGTGATTAATGTAGTATTCCGACAGGAGAGGCAACGCATGTCATTGACATTCGAGAGTTGGTGAATTTGTCCCTCGATGTGCTGGTTGTGAATTTCCCACTCTTAGGCTCGCGACCCGATAAGGAATGCTACTTTTATACATTGAGGAGTGATAAACTGACATTAAGAAACGTAATACTCCCTCCATCGATCTTCGGAAAAGTACATAAGTTTGGAATATTTATCACGGATGCAAGCACATGGAACATTTTACCGAAGAAAAGTTTTCATCACGAAGATCTTGACATTTTCAGAAGTTATAATTCGATGGCTGAATCAAGTCAACGCATTGGTCGAGCATCTTGATTTCCTCAGGGGAGACAACTGCCATTTATTTGCTTGTTACATCCATTGTTGACTAACTCTGTCGGTGGGATATTGGATTGAGGCAGACACCATGATTAGCGCTATTGTCCGACAGACATTTATATGTTCTACAAGAGTGGTCTAAGGATTCCTGGAGTCTCTGTGGATGAAGTAGTAATATACTGTCAGGCCAGATAGACTAGAAAGGCCCACGTGTTTGCTTTGTGAGTCTATTGCTGCACATACACATAAATGAAAAGGACAGATTTTACAGATTTTCTCTCCTCAATACCATTATTACTTTTGCCAAAATTGATGATTCCGTGTGACAAGAGAACATTTTCACGTGGTAATTTAGACGCAGCATATGTTGTGAAATATCTTAACATTGAAATGTCCTGTTGCTTATCTTTTGGATTATATTGCAGTGATGAAATTTAGGATTATATTTACAAGTTTTCGAAAAAGGTATCTTCTCCGGATGACATTAGCACCAGCTCATATACAACCCTGGTACTTGCCTCATTAAGTAGCCTGTGCTCGGAGTAGCCTGTGCTCGGAGTAGCCTGTGCGCGGTAAACGCCAGTTGACTGTCTTTTCTGGAATCTTTCCCTAACACTGTACTGATACTGCAAGCACACTCGAGAGAGTAGCACAGCACTGAAGTCGAGATCCTTTCCTCCTGATCTGCTGCTACCTTGTAGATGAAAGATTTGTTTTATACCAGGAAACAGCAGCTGATTGGGACGAGGTTCCGCAAGATAGGAAGCGTGGTGGTCCCTGGAGTGGGGTGGTTGTGTCCAGGCGTCGCAGACACACAGCGTAACGTGCGAACAGATAGACCCAGCGACACTCGGGACGTTCCAAACGCGGAGCAAGAAACCCGGACATTGCCACGGAAACTACCATCGGATGTTCCCACCAAAGTGATGGATGGCGGATTATTGTGGGATCTTGTTCGAGTTCTTTGGTGTTTTTTTTAAGGGAAAATATTGACGGTCGTAATTTGTGATTGGAAATGAGATTATCTGCAGTGAAATATTTTGCAGAATATGGAAAACATACATTCCATTGGATAAGAAGCAATAAAATGCGAATGTGGTGATTAATGGGCAGCGATTGTGCTAACTGAAAGTCTATGATGGATAAACCTGGTCACCTGTGCAAGATAAGGATCCCGACAGACAGTTTTAAGTCTTTCCTGGGAAAACTCAGTAGGTAGATTGTGAACATTACCTTTTTTCCGAATTGAAAATGGATGGATTTTTTTTAATATATATGTGTCTATTACAATTACTTTGCGATGATTCAATAAGGAATTTTCACTGGTTGGAAAACACCACAAGGCTGGCCATGTCTCTTCACGAATGAGCTAGCTTTACTGTCTGACATTACGTTGAAAGTGCATATTTATCGCATGGTATTTATTTTTGCATCTGTGATTAACTTCATGATCCAATATACCTGAACTTCAGAAGTGTGTATCTGCTAAAATGCCAACGTTTTTGCATCATTGCCAAAACATTATCTTCAAAGCAGTGATAAGAAACATTAAGTGCTTCACAACTGCTGAATGCTGTTGAGTGTTTCCAGACTCGGGACGCAACTATCTGTTTCCATTCAGACAGTTTGGATTTACTTTTTCCCCGTTGGAACGTGTCTGCAATTTTTTATTGGATATTTCATACGTGGATTTGTAACTTCTTTCATTTCGAAGACTCACATGCAAGGAAGATCATTCATATAAGCTTTCTGATCTCGTCTTAAGAATTTCCACATTTTTAGTGGTCATCACCAAACACACCCAGCCAAGTCGTCTCCCTTTATGATAGTCCTGGACTGTCACTGCCAGCGCCGTAGTGTAATCCTTATGTCATGGTGTGGTCGGAGCTTTTGTACCAGCTGAGCAAGAGCCTGAAGAGTGTCGTTCTGTGTTGCAAGAAGAAAGTAAGTTGTGAGGGAGACAGCGTCAGTGCAGACATGAGTACCAGCAACCCAGTGGAGACGTATCTGCAGGGACGCCATGAGCGTGCCATGGTGCGTCTGTGCGCGTTGCTATGGCTACTGAAGCTGGAAGAGGAGAAGGTGGCCAGGCAGGATATGGCAGACTGTCATTCAGGTCATGTGTCGCAGGTGGGAGAATGTTCTCAATTATTTTTTACGCTGATATTGTCGTTGATTTCAGTAAATGACGTAGTGGTTTTTTAGTGTGTTACGTACGGTCAATGTGAATGTCAGCCCACTTAGTTCAGAGAAATTTTTTAACACAAATAAATTTTAATTACTTTTTAATAATTGCTGCAAACCATGTGTCGAGTAGTTGGGTGGTGAAATACCTGGTAGTCCACTAGCCCAAGACTGGTAGTTAAGGACTAGCAGGAACCATATCCTGGTAGACTGGTGCTAGTGAAAAATAAGATGCTTTTCTCAACCTACTGGCCCTATGGATGAGGGAATACTTTTTGTATTGCATACCCTGGGAGTATTGTGGTATTTAGTTTTATTCATTTACCAAAATATCCTACGTCCCAGTGTGGATGAACCCAGAGGCTTAATATGAGTATTTATTACACTACATATGTGGTAATTGTATTGGATTATTCAACATGTTGAATATAGCTTTTCCGCTATTTGTATGTGGTGGTACTACTTTTACCGTTTGTGAATGGTTACGTGGTCAAAATAAGATAACGTCAACCATACCAAGATGTCAAAATTGCACGTTGTGAAGTTACATGATCAAGTTTTGAATGACTTTATGAACACTAGCGTCATTACTATATAAGGTGCATTCATACCTGCAGCGTGCGGTAGACTCATCGTTTTAAACGCTCGGTTTTAAATGGTAAAAAGCCAGACTTAAATTGTTGTTGTTGTTAATTGGGTCTTAAAGCCGCTTTCAAGAACGTGCTCATATGTGTTTATATGATTGCTTGTGCCAATCTGGGTATTTCACCAGTCTCTATAGTGCTAGTTCACTGGAATATCATGCCACAGTTAACATGGATACTCCACTCAGACACATTATACTGACTCCGAGCCTACCAGTCCTTGCTTTACCCCTTTTACGCCAAGCAGGGGAACAGCAAGTACCATCTTTTAACGTCTTTTGGTATGACACAGCCGGGGATTTGAAACCACGACCTTCCGCTCTCCGGGCCGACGCTCTAACCGCTATGCCAGGGAGGCGGTCTCAGTCTTCAATGACCCAACGCCAATGTTCACTGAAGTTACCTTGGCAATCGTGATCTTGATAGGATGCATTGTTACCGTAGTTACCAGCGAGTAGTTGCAGGTTTACTGCAACATTCAGCTTCACAGATGTTACAGATTTCCTCATGCCCTTAACTTAGACATGATATACGAGTGGGGACAAAATCGTTAAAGCGGCTCTTATACACTAATTAATAAATTACTGTTCAACTTCTCTAGAATAGATACTAGTAGATGTAAAAAAATAATTGCAATATCATATGATTCACATATTGTATGAGAGCCCCAGCGACTTAATTAATGTCTTGTTTGGAGGATTGTTCACAAACATCTTCATAAAAATGCACTATAATTTTATTCGTGATCTAGAAAATGTCAGAGTCTGACATCATCATGATGATAATTAAATCCAGGAAAGCATCGGGTAAATTACTGGCGCCTTTGAGAGTCTTTCACAGGAAATAGATGCATTTATTTGCTTTTACTGAAGCCGTCTGATAATTACATTTATTTTGCAATTTCTGCTTCCACAGAGTAATAATGTACATTTGAAACTACCGGCACTGAATCGTGCATGATCACATGCATGTGTGTGGTCCATTATTGTCATGCTTGGATTCAAAATGAAATTGTAAACTGCGAATCTACACATATCTGGTGCTATGTTCTAGCTAGATAATGTTGGAATATATTGTACAACTTTCTAATCCTCTGTGGGTCATTTACTCCATTTCATATAACCATAGAACTGACAGCCGTGGCTTCATGAATATTCATGTTCCTCTACTCAATGATTAATGAACTATTGACTGTAGTTATCGGTACTATGCTTAGATAAAACTCTATTTTTATTCAACCTAGATGCAATTTGCAAACTGGTTGTAATTCCTGTCCATATTGCATGCAGATTTTCAACTGGTCGTGTTCATTAACTGATAGGAAATGTACAACAGTTGATAGAAGAGAAATTTGAATTTTGTATTGCTTAGCTGACAGACTTCTTGGTGACTGTGATCAGTATTGACATTTTCTTAATTCAAATTCTTTATAGTTACAGCAAAGTCTCGTTGTATGCTTCCGTTTATGAGAAGACATCATGTTGCGTATTTAATATTGATCTTGCAACACATGCTGGATTAATAGATTTGCTCGACACTCGGTTGTACTGTGAAATAACAAGAGTGTTCCGAGCTTCATTAGGGCCGTACCAACGTAGTAATGGACAGCAGGTTTAAAACATCGGCGTCTGATGTCCGAATGTCGTGTTTGGCTTATGAATGATCATCTAGTCTTATCCCACCTGATATTTAAAACATGTGTTTAGTAGAAAATCAAGATAATTTGAACGTTCACATTCTGTAATGGATGTTATTTTTAAACGATCTGATATACAGCACTGGCATTGGCAGGGTGTGATGTATAATACATATTTCCTTTTTAATTTGTGGAACTGAACCGGCAGAGATTTCCCGTGAAGCCAAACACTTAAAAGCATGTTAGCCTATGTTGGCATAGAGGATGTGGAGGAGGTTTTAAATGTCATTCATTATTGACCTTGACTTGAGATGGACCGAGAAAAGATGCTAACATTGATTCCCTATGGTTCTCACAGCAGTTTCTATGTTGTAGCTTTCAGTTTTAATGTGCTTAGATCTCGTATGACCTTTCATTGCACAGTTGTAGACCATCCGAATTATGAGCCGAGGGTTCAAAATTGGAAGCTGACATGAATGTTAACTTTTGGACACAATAATAAGGATGTGGCCTGTCAAGCAGTTAAGAATTTTGTACTGGAGGTGTTGCAGCTGTCTCTTGCCTTAACCTTCTACATGACTGCAGTTGTGATTAATCCAATTGTGTGTCGGTTAAATTGACAATCTGTGATAATACTGAAGGACATTTTAATTTTCAATATAGTTTTCGTTCCATTCTAGTGTTAGCATGTCATAATGTTATTGTTAAACAATCTCCGCGATTATTTGTCTTAATGGAGACCCCAGTGAGTCACAGTGCTCTCTTATAGCATGTGACAGCCAGTGCACGATAACTGGTGTATCGAAACAAATTGTGGCGTCGCACCAGGCGCAGGCGCGTGATAAGCTTCGTCATTGTCTGTTCCTTGGTGGCATTATGTTGTGTATGGATTGTGACATAGTATTGCAATGATGTCACAGTTGGCATACCTTGTTATAGAAGCTGGCATGACCCAAATATGTGCGTTATTTCACTGGGAATGGGTTTTTTGAAGAGGCCTAGTAGTGTGTACATTATTATTTTGACACAAGCAAACCACTTCTACAATAAAAAAGAATCAATTGTCCGTGGTCTTCAAACCCAAATCCAGAAGAAAAAGAAACTCGGCTTTCTTCACTGTATTTTATTTTCAGAATGTCTTGATTTAATTACCGGTATCAAATTAACAGTGCCATACAATTAAAGTAATTCCAATGTTTCTTACGCAAAATGTTTTGTTGTACCATGTCGTTCACTCAATTAGCAAAACAAACTCAACTAAAATGTTTTTTGCAAACCTTCCACTTCAATGCTGACATGGTTAATTTCCGCGTTATTTAACCATGATGAGCATGCTAAATAACAACACAGTTGTCAGAGCATCAGAGAAATGAAATGGTCTGCGTATTGACCACCTGAAAAGGTCGTCTGGCTCTTTGGGTCACATTACCCAGAGCATGCTGGGATCACGTTCTCCAAATAACGGCCACCATCTTGACGAAGCATTTTATTGACCGACCTACTCAGACGGATCTCGTGTCAATGAAATCAATTGTGTCAACGGGCAAATTACATCACCTTGTTAGTCAATCAGCATGTTTTATACTTGGTAGTTGTAGTATTGAGGTGTCCTTCAACCAGATTCCGACTTCTAATTATTAGATTAACTCTTTGTCTGTCCACCTTTATTAGGTTAGAATTGGTTAGAGTTGTATGTGTATGGTAATGCTCAGAAGCGTGCTGTATTGAAGGACGTGCGACATTGTGACATGATATTAAGTCATTTAATCAGTTTCAAATTATATCTGTCGGAATGCTCATCAAAACAAAGAAGACAAGTAGACTTTGATTTTCACCAATTTAACTTCGAACCAGAATTTTCAATTGCAGTTAGAATGCCGTTAAAAATACACACTTGCTTGTAACATGGATCCAAGAATTTTACAATGTGCGAGTCCATGTTGAGATGTGAGCGCTTTCTATGGACTATGATTCTGTTCAGTTTCCAAATGGGCAAATACCAGTACGATAGCCTATTGTTATTTATGTTGTAATTTTCATATAATAATATTTGTGTTGGATGCACACTTTTACCATTCGTAGTTCATTTGCAGTAACATCGTTCACCCCAAAACATTAAAATTTGTTTCTGGGGTCCACTACAATAGCATAAAACCCTATTGTCCACTACAATAGCATAAAACCCTATTGTCCACTACAATAGCATAAAACCTAAGTGAAGATTAAAACTGTATTCCAAGCCAAATATAGGTTTTATTGTTATATACTAGTACCCTGACAAGATTAAATGGATATTTTCATGTTTTTCGAGTCCGAAAACACAAAAAGAGAGCTATTTGTCAGTTCATGAAATTCCGCAATGCATGTCACTAAGTGGTGCAGAAAATGTTGATGTCGAAGTGGGTGACAAATTGCATGGCATGGCTTCCAATCTGGCTGGAGATGTTATTTACTGCGTCCATGTCAACTCTTGCTGCTTGAATAACATGGGCGCCAATTAGTTGGAAGCCAAAGTACTATGTGATGACTCCCCAGACATTATCCAAATCAAAATCCTGCAAGCCATGAAATAAGAAGGCTGCTTTTTTTCCCAGCTTGGGTTGGTAAGATATGGAGATTTAGAGCTTTTAATGTCCATTTTGGGACTTCTTACGTTGGAGGTGGTCGAAAATGACTGATTTTTTTCTCTCCTCTCCTGCGAAATACTTCTAAGCAAGTTACAAGTGATGAATTCGACACATGTTCCCAGTGCCGTCAAGGCAATGTCATGCTTGATGCAGAGATGGGAAATGGTAAATTGCATCGGAAGTAAAATTCTGATCGAGCATTGATTCTTGACATGTCTGTGTAGTATCTGAATGTTGTATGCCACTTGTCATCCAACGCAATTCTCAGTAATTGCTTGCTGTCAAAGTTGGAAACTACTAGTAATATATTATAGATAAAAAAAAAGAAAGAAAAAAGATTCATTGGATTTTGTGATATTTTTTAATTACGACGTTCAGGCGTTGCATGTTTTCTGTTTTCCGTCAGTTGATTGCTTTATGAGCAATAACACACAGTTCTTGAATGTGATTTTGTTTGAGGTGCTGTAGCTGTTAGCTGTGTAAATTCTGCTCAGGCGGTCAATTTGATCAATAATGTATTCATATTTGAACCAGCGTGGTGTAAATATGATTTTCCTTGAGCTGGAATGATTACACTGCTCTGGTTTCTCCTTTACATCATCGAGCTTGCTTTGAGCATTGCAATAATAGCAGCATTCCTGCATCAAAGCACCCATGCAGAGAGAGTACGTTTTTATCTTGATAAGTCTGGCGATAATGGCGCAGATTTCTCTCCAATAAAAGTACATGTTTAGATGGTTGCCTCGCTGTTATGTAACATTTCCCCATGGCGTTCATTGCCCGTTGTTGGGAGTTTTGAGGGATCAAAGCAAATAAATGATCTTAAGCTTCTCTGATGTTATTATAGATGCGATACCACGGTATTTACGCTCAAAGGTAATGGCAAAATGTTTTTGCATGTACATATTGATAGATGGCTGTATGATTTCTTATTGCTTATGTTAATCTTTTCCCTGCTGGAATTGTCCATATAGGGCATCTCCAGTTGACTCCAGTGAGGATAAGGTTAAATTATATTTCAGACGACCCGTATGGAATAATATACCATTGATCCATGAGTGGAATGATATACCAATGGTCCATGATGTCCAACTATACATGATAAACATATAAAAAGAAGTATTTTGAAATTATTCATTAAAGAGTATCCTACACACAATATTAAATTGGGCGACACGATGTCCACTGAATTATTACCTCATGCTTAGCCCAATCCCTATTTATAGGGAGTGTAAGTCTCGTCTGGAAACAATTTCCATTGACAGGCTTCCAGTGACACCTAATCAGATCTATAGCATTAGATAATTGCTTATCAAAGTTACCAATATGTTTAATGAACATCGATACAGCATGGTTAGAAAATTAAACTGTAGTTTTGAAAAAATAATTCCATTGAACCACGAAATGATGCTTGCAATGGTTGCTATATATGGGGTCTGTATGACGACTTATTTATGTGAATGTTTGATCAGTTTATGTTACCGGATTTTGAATGGATCTACTTACACTCACTATTACACCAGTGGCCCTATTCTCGAAATTTCTTTACTTAAGAATTTCTTAGTCAGAAAAGATCTCTATAAAATTGACATAAGCAGAAAACCAGTTAGGCAAATTCTTAGTACTTACGAACTAATTTAAAAGTCTTAAGAAGTTTCGAGAATACGGCCCCAGGTGCTGAATCTCGTATAGAATATTTGGAATAATATTACAATATTGTAATTACAGCGTGGCTAATTGTGTGTGTTGTCATATTATCCGTGTAGAAGCACCTCCATGTCATACATCGTATCTCCTGTTCTGTGGCTGCTGTACGTAACCAGCGTCCCACATGTGCCGTGTTTGTACAGATAACCTTTACCGTCTACCGTTTGAAGTTGACTGGTGGTGGTCTGAAATCGAGAGAACGTGACACACATGCTTAGCATTATTCACATTAATAAAACACCACTTTCCTCCTATACCTGGCCGAAAAATAGTTGTGTCTATTGACTATTGGGTTAAGAGTACACTCAACGGTTGCCAGGCCATTCACATCGTGATGTAACGTTGATATGTATATTGTTTTACAACATAGTTTATCAAATGGAAGGTTAATTTTAATGTTTTCTAAGCTAAATTCTAGCTTGTTGCACATTCAGTTGTCTTAGAGATCTGTCTGTGATGACTCATGTTTTAAGCATACATTTAAAATTAAAAGATTAAAGTTTTGTGAACTACTTGTAGAATGCTTGGTTTTTGTGTGTGTTCATTTTTTTTATTCGTTAGATTAAAGTACTAAATTAGTAGCGCCATCTCAAATTACAATATTCAATGTGTTATTGTTATTTTTGTGTGCATGGTTACCATTGGCAAACTCAGAAAATATATGAGGAAATTCACTTTCTGTAGAAGACATGCAGATGAATTGATTCTAAAGCTAGTGGAGTTTCCCTGGAATTAATCAATTGTACAAATTTTACGGTGGCAGTAATTCAATAAGGAAATAGATGAGATGGGAATATGAAGATGGCAGTGTTACATGGACATTGGTTCCAATATTACATGGATATTGGTTCCAGTGTTAAATGGACATTAGGTTCAGGTTTACATGGACATTTGTTACAGTGTTACATGAACAATGGTTCCAGTATTACATGGAAAATGTGTCCAGTTTTACATGGATATTGGGTCTAATTTAACATAGATATTGGGTCCAGTTTTACATGATCATTGGGTCTAATGTAACATAGACATTGGGTCCAGTTTTACATGGATATTGGGTCTAATTTAACACAGACATTGGGTCCAGTTTTACATGAACATTAGGTCCATATTTCTCTGCCTTTTTCAGACATTTGTGTGCAAGTTTTGAATGTATTTTGGATCGTTCGTTAATAAAGTTTTTCTAACTTAAAATTGTGATTCCATCTCCCTTCATTAGAAATATATGTATCTACATAATAGAGTTTAGAATACTAGTAGTTTGATTTCCAATGCATAAACTTTAATCCCAACTGTTGCCAAAAGCAAACAAGACCCCCCAACTTGAGAATAAACTTTTGCATGTTCCTTTGATGAAACTGGAAGACTGGTTAATTTGATGTCTGAACTATTTATAGACCCTTAATCTGCACATTCTTTGAATACTACCAAGTTTGAAATGTTGGCCGTTCAGCCCGTCATGTCCCATTCCAGCTGTATTTTGTGTATGGCCCCCATTCAGACAGCATTGCATCATAGTGAATACCACTAAGCCATTGATGCAGTATTTACAGGTTGCCATGACAATCTGTACAGGAATGATGGTGACTATAGTGATGACGTAATCCCAGAAGTAGACAGGGAAAATAATGTCCGACTCTAATGTGATATTTTTTTTAACTCATTCTCTGGACACAATTCTCAGAGCCTGATTCTTTCTTGATCAATTAATCCTAGAACCTGCCTTCGAATCGCAACCGTGCTTCATTTTTCTATGCACAGCTTAACTGTTTTCAATGGTTTTCGATCGATACAAATTCCGTGCGATGGTTTTTCACAACTATTTTATCCTGCAATGAATGTTGCCTTGTCAGTGTTTTGTAATATGTAATAAGTTGAGATATATTGCCTTCCTAAGTTTTCAACCTTGCAAGTTGGTCCAAGGCCACCCCCATGCTGTTAGAAAGACTTAATTCAAGTGGACCAGACTTCATATGGATCTGTGTGGAAGATAGATTTGGAGGCCAAGTCAATATACTCTGTGTTTGCAAACAGACCTTGCACGTCTTCCATAGCAGTCTCTCCTGTAGACATTTTCGAAACATAGCAAATTTAGCTGACCCAGACAATCGTCCAAGCTGCCAGTCATGAGATTCTCATTGGTCTACCATCTGTTGCTGGGACTCTGATTCTCTCACCTAGGATTGGAAGCAATTAATTCACTCATGTGTTGACTATCATATCTTCCATTATTGATCTACTAGTCGGTTATTTGAACCACATACTTCGCACAGGGTCGGCTATTAAATAGTATATCGTCATGGATACAAGGAACAGTATTAGCATTGATGAAATATGGGCTTTAAAACAGAATCAGTTTGGTAGTTAGATATGACGAGAAATTGAGATGAAATAATTTTATTAAACTTGGTTGTGTGGCACTATGACTATCCTGGGAATACAGTATTTTTCAGCCTATGACCATGAGGATACAGTATTTCTCAGCCTATGACCATGAGGATACAGTATTTCTCAGCCTATGACCAT
>JAULBO010152189.1:0-15062 GCA_032355325.1 Clypeosectus delectus
TGTTTACGTGTACACATTAGATAGACGTAATACTGATACAATTGTAAACATGCTTCAGTTGTAGAAACTACTATTTAGAAGGAACATCTGTTTGTTCGACAGTATGCTTCCTTTATTAAACAAGTTATAATTGAATGCAATGCATGTGTCGCTATTACGCACACAACATATTGTACACAAATGCTTAACCATAAACCGCAGTGCATATACATGTACATCTATTACCGGTTTACTCTCCACAAGCCTGCCGATATCAGCCACCCTGGAAGGCGACTGTAAAAAGCTCCCGATTATAAAAACAAAAATAATACTCTCCATAACTATATAAATTGAGATTTGTCTATAGAGATGCATGTACATGATCAAGCTATATCATTATACAGCATTTTTCCGAATGCATTGAAGATTACACTAACTATAGAAGAGAGAAGAAAAAAATCTCGAAAAATGCGTATGTCGTGAAAACGTGTTGAATGCGAAATAGAGCGGTTGGGATTACGAACTAGTCGGGGGGTCAAAGACTGGAATAGTAAACAACGACCCCGCTCCTCGATATATCCCCCTTAACAAGACCACCAGGAAGCCGAGACAAGTGGATATATATGATATATGAATGAGATCAATATTGCGTCGTAGATGTGAGACTCTTCAGCCCACTTATAGTTGTCAGATGGCTTGATGGTTAACATACTTAATGTTAACGTTCCACTGGCCTAATTCACGGTATACATTTATATGTCTATACCTTTGTAAGTAAACAACTTCGCCGTCTACAACTGGAGAGAAAAACAGGGCCCATGTCGTCCCGCAGTGAATACAAGGACGAAAACAGCAAGTCACGTGGTTGAATTCAAACAGCCATTCAACAGCCGGTGCACAAAGCGACCGTAAGGGCAACGCGTTCTTGCATATTAATATTCTACAACTTGGAAAACATACATTTAGACGTATCTATCAACGTAACCCGTAGGATGAAGACCAGCGTGTGGGTGTGTGTAACAGCGTTACAATTATTACTGCATAATAGGTTACTTTGCGAAAATTCCGAGAACAGATTTTCTGATTATCGTATGTTTGAGAAATGAACCGTGCGTATTATCCAATTAACGACCAGCATTGGCAGTGTCCCCATGTACAAGTATGACACACGCTGTACTTCAAAGCGACTGAAATACACTTGCTATTTGTTTCTCGTATGCTGACAAGTTGTAACTTCTCTAGAAACAAGCTAAATGCGAGTCAACACAGTTGCGTTCTTCTCAATCCATTGAAGTGTGTTTCTGTGTATGAGAGTGTGTGTGTGTGTGTGTGTGTGTGTGTGTGTGTGTGTGTGTGTGTGTGTGTGTGTGTGTATGCATGTGTGTATGTGTATATAACAATAATAAATTAGGATGAAAATCCATACTAATAATATATTTAAGTTAAATGTGATGAAGCTGGAGTATTTTATAGTATACTAATACATTATGGAACCATATATAATAGAGAAGAGTATAAAACAATACATTATGGAACCATATATAATAGAGAAGAGTAAAACAATACGATAATTGGTCAATATACTAGTAGTTACATGAGCTCTTTACATTGGACCTGATCTTCGTTTAAGTTCCATGCAGAGAATGCTTAAGTCCGACTTTATCTTCGTGGGACGAGCTCGCACAGTTGACAGTATATCACGCATTCTGGATATGAAGCAGTTGACTGAACCATACATGTATACCGGGAGATGCGTACACATTATACAGCCACGGATATAAGGCGTTATGCATTAGGAGTGTAATGCAAATTGCTGGGTCGGGTTTCCTGTTCAGCATGAAAGTGTTTAAACCGCATGTTATCATCTCTGGATTAGCTGTTGTTGACAATGTATCACACGTGTGTTACAGGTGACTGAATATTGAATTCAAACAATAATGTGGTGGCGACATAAACACTATTACATTTCAACGTGTAAGCGTACTTTGTGGCGTACTTTGTGGCGTACATTTGCATAATGTACATAACGTAGTTCTGCGGTGTTATAGGCCTATTATATCCGACAACATTCATGTCGGAATGTCTTCATTCCCTGGCCTGAATACTGATTGGTTTGTCTATTATACATGGCTTATTAATTATTATAATTAACATTTGACTAGTGAAATCACCTACATGTATGTGTATGTCAGTTTATCTTATACGATTAGCTATAAAACAAAAAACGTGAATATTAGGCACAATTATTTGCAGAGTAAAGTGTGTTAATCGAGCTAAATTCGTTAAAATTCAAATGATCGCTTAGTTTGGGATGATGGAGCTGGTACATGTATGTTGCAACAAAGAATAGTATAAAGTATTCCAGGTAATTAATATCACATTAGATGGCGAAAGGAAAATATTGAAGCTCACATAAAATACACCCGGGGAAGGTTGTCATATTCAACACACTAGATGTATTAAAATATAAAGTTATCTGTGTATGCATAGATATTTAACGAACATACTAGTAGTCGAATGTACCTTGCAGATGCATATATCTGACGGAATGAGGTAATTTAAAAATAATATATCAATTTCGTCAACCGTCCTTGAACAGTCCTGTTGGCATGAACATATATATGTTGTTCAACTTCTATAAGATACTAATTTGGTTCGTATTATTCCTATCTGTATCGATTGTCCTTTTTGAGTTACAACGGCAAATAGTGTCAATCGATACACGCAATAGCAATTGCTCGAGTCGGTACCGAAACACCATCCTGTTCTGGAATGCAGGTAGGCTTACTGCATGACTTCATATCAGTGTCAGGTCAAAATAAGACATCCTCATAATAATGTGATTGACAAATTGTATCGACGTGCAAGCAGAATGGCACACGATTTCTCTATGGGTCATATTTAAAATCTTCTGAGATGCATGTAGTTACGTGAATTTGAAAGAAAGACCTCCGTTCCTAGAACGTTAATATTTGACCATGAGTTGTGGCACATGCTAAGCTGAGGCTCCATTCCTCCATAACCCATCCATCAACATGGCATATCACAACTGCAGGTCCTCGTATATACAAGCCATGCTTTTATGGATATGACAACAGATTAAATTTCCACAAACGTTGAAGATGATATCTTGCGGCCAATGCACTTAATAGCATGAACGAAACCATGTTGATCAAGCGAAGGTCATTCAAGAATAACGTTCCTTGCATGGCTTGTCTCCCCTTTCTTTCATCAGCTCGGGACAATGGGACTTGGGTTGAAATGACATGGTTGTTGAAACCTTGAAAAAGCACAGTATATTTGCTAACACTTAGCAAACCTTACAATTATTTATCAACGGGTAAAGGTTGCGGGTTTTCAATTTGTCACTGTCAGCACCGCTGACGTGGCTACAACAAAGGATTCGGTGGTGAAAACACAGTGCCATCTACCGTGGAGAAAGAGAAATAATTGATGTTCTAGGAGGATAAACGACGATGAGGAGATGTATGAAGGTCTCTAGCGCAACTCAACCTCAATCTCCACACACAGGTTACACATGCGAATAAGCCGATTCCAATAGTAGTACTTTAAATTGTCATCATTAATGGTTTGCCACCCGTTCAATATCAAACAGTAACATACATGTTTACTACATCCTAGTACATTCCGTAGCGCTTAATCCCAACGTATACAGCTAGTTTAGTATGGACAAATATTGCTGCATCACTATGCGTTTCAACGGGTAACTACCGGTATCACCATGATACGAAATAGAAACCACGTTCTCAGTAAAGGATATACACGCATGGGGTATGTTCTTGCATTCAATACATGATAGGGAAGGTTAAATGACCAGCTAAATTGATGTTCGATCGTGATATATGATCGCTGGTCGCCATTCAACGATAGGGACACAGACACCTGGTCGTAGGACACCTGTGTGCTCTTGAGAAGTGTGTACATAAATCATGAAGAGGACTTTTGAAATAATTAGCGTTAGGTGATGACCCAACATATTTGAACAGTCCTGTAACAGATATGCCTGCAGATTCAACAATATTTGATTACAAAATGAAGAAATTAAATTATTACTTTGTCAAAAGGATAGTTCACGTTCTTCGAGGGGCTCGTTGATCTCTGTGCCCTTTTCCCGAGTGACCTCCCTTGGCTACAGGGGGCCCCTTGTCATATACCGAGCAAAGTAAATAAGGGACCCAATTACTCCGATTTTGTTCAACACATTGATGTTTAGATTTGACCAGAATGTGTTACAGGTTTTTTTTTCTTTTTGTCGCGGAGGCACGAAATCCTTTCGGTATACATACATGGTCCATTCACAGGTTTTATGAGCACGAGGATCACCCGTGTACATGTGATTCAGAGGTGGATGTTTAAGACGATTGGAGGCGTGATTTGGCCTAAATTAAAAGCTGTGTTGAATACAAATACGCTATGTATCCTTCCACTAAATGACGGACGCTGCTGTTTTTTGGCGGGTTGGATGTTTTGTGTGAGACGGTACCCGTTCACATTGGGCTGGAAGTCGTCACTCGCCTAACACGATAAATGTACGGCTTGCGTGTGTTAGCCAGTATAAGGCACACAAAATAGTATAGTACATGTACATGTATGTACACAAACTCCTCAGTATTATGAGTGTCCAGCCCAGAGAGATTGCTTATTATATGGGTCGTTTTCCTGCAACATTGCAAGATAAAGTGAAGGTCGCTGCTGTTGAATGATGCACTGTTGAATTGATTGCTGCCTTGCATTAAGTGCTGTTCAATAGAGTGTGCTAAGAGTGTTAGACAATACCGAGTGTCCCCAAGTTGTAGTAGTGATTTGGATCGTGCGTCTCAAACTCAACCAGTTGTTTGTTTATGTTACTAGTATGTGAGTTGGGTTTTTATAGTTAGTTTTTGTTATTTATGTTTTAATTGGGTTTTAATTGTCCTTATTTCGCAAGCCATCCCGACCATAAACAATGCATTAATGGTTCGACTCCGTCAAAATATAACTAGAGTACCAGACTTGAAATTACTCACAGCGAACACTGCATACGTGTAGTGTTAAAAAGATGATCAAATAAAACGAACTAGAGTTTTCCAAATAAGCCAGACCGACTTGTTTTTGCTACCTTCTCGTAGACCTTTTTGCTTCACATGGAATGCATTACAAGTTAACATAAAATTGTTTACGTGTTTTAAACACCCGAATACTAAAGTCGTATATCATACTGCATTAAGTGGCCGAATATTTGTACGGGAGAACAAAGGAACTGCCACGACGCACAAAGCAGCATGTGGCGTAACATGTACGTCGACATCTACGACACGTCCGCCTCGACAATATTTGGACTCGCCTTTTCCCCGTCGTACAAGCAGGACGCATGTGGCAATCATCGCATGACCAGGACCCCACCTCAATGGCAACAATTACAAGAAAAGAATGTAATCCTTCCTAACATGTTCGCCAGTCAAAGGATATTTAGACATTCTCCTGTCGGCTTTCATCCGGTATCGTGTTACCTTAACGGCTGCGTTGAATATTAATGCATCATTCAACGCAACAGTGCTTTAGTTGCAAGATAAAGCGGGTCTAAACCTGACTGAATGACGGCTTTCTACGTCACGCAATAATGAATCCGCCGCCGAAGATACCTCCGGTGCATGTCCTCGAAATAGAGTGCGGTGCAGTCAGGTTTACTGACCGATCAACATTGAAGTTATGTATACTCCGGTTATTCCGCGAAATAAAAAAAAGGAGTTCTCACGATAAGTCTTGTCTTAAGCTGCTACGGTAAGCTTAATAGTGTATCGTATTCATTATATACACATTTTATAATATCAAAAACTTACAATATGATTTATACAAATAAAAGCCAATCATGCTTGTATATAAAACATAAAGAACATTCATTCAACCGTTACGAAGATTGTTTTTATTTGATTTGTTTTATATTCAATCCAAAAACAAATATTAATGTATTCTAATTATGCGAACATTTCAACATTGCCACGACGATGATGAACCGAATAGTAATAATAATTATGTATAGCTAGAATGTATCTGTTTCTGAGTCTGTTATCACATTACTTTGAACTACACTGTATGCATACTGCCACTGAGGAATGAAATACGCTCAGACGAGGACGCCGATATATGTATGTGAATAGTATTGACATGGATGTGTGCAATTGTTAGAGCTATGTCTGAAGCCTACCTCTACTGTATGTAATAGTATTCAAAATGTCAAAGTGTTCGATCTTTTGCCCCACTCTCCTACTGTATACTCCTCACCACCACAACCCCGCTCCAAACCCAACCCCAGCATGCATGTTAGACATCGGGGTTCAACGTTCCCCGTCTCCTTATAGAATGTATTCCAGACATTTGCTTAGTCGTGCTTTCTCAGGGACTTAACCCGGTTTCAACTCGCAGTCCAACCTCATGCAAGGACCCTGACGTCAGGTCAGGTTCGGTGTCAGTCAAGTGTTACCTAGAGGACCTACTTTTAAGTATGTAAACTCCACAAGCTGTTCCACAAACACGAAAACAACGCAGATGACTAACGGAGATTTGGAATCCGAGTTACAGTTGTCTGCCAACTTGTAGCGACACCTGTGTGACGTTGGCTGATTTGCAGTTGGCTGATGTCTGTCCTGTGTTCAGTTTGGGGTCGTAATGGTTAGAGGTGGCTTGGAGATACATGTACGGTAGGCTACTATAAACGTTGGCCATATGCATACCTGCAGGTAGAGTGGTGTCCACTAGGCATACATTTGAAATATATTCAACATCGTGTTCTTATTATTATACACGAACATGTAATACATGTACTGACTCTTAAATTGTTTGGAATAGTATATAATAGAGTAGTATACAGCTGATTCCAATGACAATATCTTGACTATTATTCTATTTTATAATTAAGGATTTAGAGCCGCGTTCAAGATTGTGTTCCCTCATAGTACGGGTTGTTATTTCAGGCAAGGGAGAACCTGCAACACAACTGAGTGTTGCAATACACCTACGGAATCGGGTTAGCGTTGCCGAGCCAAGGACGATAACCGCATTGCAACTCCTATCAACTCTGATGCAGGGTCCCCGTGGGCTGCGTAATTCTTTGACGAGTCCAACAGGACAACCGTCGCTGTAATGTAACTACATGTCGTTATCTCTGGTGACATGTTCTAACACTCCATAAATTAAAAGTGAAAATGTACATCAATGCACCGCTCGTAAGATTCTTTAAACTTGTAAGATTTGCATACGCCTGTCAACCTATGTTTTGAAATATGTGCATGCGCCTGTCTATATGACTATTTAATTTCTACGGCACGCATTACATCAAGAAAACACCAAACCAATAGAACAGGCGCATACAATAAATTGTTTGAGAACAGAATATGTCCATGCACAATTAAGATGTCTGGAACAAAATTGTGCTTATCGGGGTCTAAGGGGTTTTACGCAATGAAAGTGTATAGTAGACCGCAGATCGAGAGGTGTACAGAAACTTGAAGCTTTTAACATCCCGCACACCCCGACAATCACAACTACACTGTATGCTTGATGGCTATAGTATCACAAATATTCGTGTAGTGGTCCCGAGATATACTCAAATAGTATAATATTCTGGAGATGAGTGAACAAATACTTCAGGTGAGCATTGAATATTGCTCAAAAACGTTTAGTAACCTCGACATAGGGTACGATCTGGAAATAGACATAGTATTACTATAGTATGTATCTCTCTATCTATCTATCTATCTATCTCTCTCTCTCTCTCTCTCTATATATATATATATATGTATATGTATACCATATAGTATATTACATGTATATTTAATAAAACATAATTTGAAAATAATTTTCAAACTTAATGGGGGTGTTTAAGTTGACATATTGTTTCGGAAAATTGGCCCCAGAACACAGGTCGGAATGCAAAATACGGGTTGGGTTTAGTCAGACTGGAGCATGGGCATGTGAACATGCTGCCATAGATAGGGAATCCAGACAGTGTCCAGACGTCAGTTCGCTCCTCCGTCCAATGGCCATGACAAAGCAGCGCCGTCGCTAAAAGTGACGTCTGCTAATGTCGGCGAAAGAGCATAATTCCACATGGCCATAGCTTTAATATTTAACATGATACGCACGGCCCGCTATGACACGTGATGCCCCGGAAGTACATCAACTGCGCATGTCTCGAACAGATGATGGATTGTCATTGGTCAAAATCGGCCCATGCTTCAAGGGCGCTGCTGTGTTTTTTGTCACTGGGTGTCCCCTAGTCCATTCGTCATGGTGTGGTAGGCACGGAAAGTAACGGGTGTAGACTATTATGTGTGACATTTCACAAACTGTATACGCTCTGGTAAAACAAAGCTTCACTTGCAATAAGAATCATTCAGTTGAATACCGACTAAGGAATGTATACTAGTGTCGTATGGTGTAACATGCCCAAATGCAATACTATAGTACCACATTGTTGCGACATAAAACAAATTGCATTAGATAATACGACCATGTAAGTTTAATAAGATAACATTGAATCTAGAAATACTGGATAGTCATGGCCGTAGCTAACTTCGTAAGTTTCAAGGTTCATCAGGGAGCAGTTGAACGAAAATCACAAAGTTATATACTGTAGCGATGTATAAGAAATATAATAATTTGGTAAAACTCCAGGGGTAGGGGGAGGGAGGGGGGCAGGTGCCACCCCTGCCCCATAGCTACATGTAGCTATGGCCCTGAATTACTAGTAGTCGTTATGTTCAAAAATATATTTCTAATATGCCATTCTTATGTTGGCCTATGTTCTACCCGGGGTGGATTAGTTCACGATATTACCTTCACCCATTGCTTTCCGTCGATAAACTTGCCGCGGCGTTAATTGACATCGACTACACTCCAACACAATGTTGGCTTTTTCTCCCCGACAGAGAGAGAGGACCAAACGATGACCAGTCGTGTTTCAAATATCTCACCGTCGCGGTATGTCTCGTGGTGGCGAGAAGTGCCCTCCCACATAACGGAAGCCACGCAGTGGACGGTTTCGCCTTGTCGAGGCCTAGTCGAGGCCTAGTCGAGGACACGCCACTGTGTGGACCTGTCTCGTAGCCTCTACCTCAGTGGATACCTGTGAGGACGTGAACGTAGACATCAAACAAAAAAGTGAATAACCCATCCATTCATCTACCACCCAACGCTTGTATTGCTGACATATATATAGCGTTTCACTTCCGGGTCCGTATACGTTGGGACATCACACTATATTTAGTATAGAGTATCAATGCTCATCTTCCACAGATTCGCGAGAGGAAATCGTCACATGAGAACCAAGTTGTTCTATTTCCACTTTTCGAAAACAAATAGTTAGGTTTGTTTTCTAATATGTAGGATGATAATATATATATATATTCCCAAAGTTTCCAATCGAAATTCCAATTGTAAATTATTTTTGAGAAAATCAATTTGTTTTATGTCCACTATTTAATAGAGACATCTGAAGTTGCAATTGGACATATAATAGAACAACCTGATTCTCAGCTGACGAACTAGGTTTAAGCAAGCGCCCGTTTAGTGTTTTTCCAGTTTCATTTGCAATTATTTAAAAGGGAAAATGTTTAAATCATGTGATTTAGAATAGACGATATTCAAACGTGTTTTAGCGACTTCATTTACCATGGAAACGACATTAGTATTAAGTGCAGACACCCACGGATTGTACAGTACGATGTGTATGAGTTGTAAGGTATGTGCTTATACAGGAAAACACGTTATGTACAACTAACATAGTCTGTCAATAAGTGCAAGGTTCGCTCAGTGGCGACGGCGTAGTGGTTAGAGAGTCGGCCCGGAGAGCGGAAGGTCGTGGGTTCAAATCCTTGGCAGCGTCATACTGTACCAAAATACGTTAAAATAATGATACTTGTTGTTCCCCTGCTTGACGCTCAGCATTATGGGGATAATGCAAGTACTGGTAGACTCGTAGTTTGTATAATGTGTCTGAGTGGAATATCCATGTTCAAAACTGCGGCATGATATTCCAGACCATAAAGGATGTACTGTGCTTCGGTGAGCGATACATCTGCATGTACATGTAGGTCGTGTAATGCCATGTTCACCCATACCCGAGTTTCACGAAAGGGTCGTAACGATAGTCCGGTCGTAAATTCTATGTTACGTCAATACTAGTAGGCCTACGTGTATATTGGTTGTACGTGGCTATCTAAACGAGGATCTGCATTCCGGAAAGAGCGGACGTTGTTTTGATTGAAAGTAGGTAAACAGATAATTGCTTGCGATTAATCGCGAGTACATGCTTAAGAGTCTCCGCCAAGGAATTGTGTAGATATTATTCTTAGACGTGATTTGTATGTCTCATTGAGATTATTCTATCTGATGGGGAACGGTGATGCATGCACCTAGACGTGTGTCGCCGTCGAGACAATGGCGAAGCATGGTAGCATTGAAGCACACGACATAAAATGCATAATTCGAAAACTTAAATGTTGTGTCGTCGTTAACACTACTCTGCTTCTCATATCGTATAGTGATATTTGACTCCTATGGCACTATGTTAAATGGTATTTGGAGAGAGGGGCCCGTCGTTTGAAGAGGCGATGTTCGACGAAAGCATACACGATTACATATGTGTATCGTGTATGATAACATCATTCTATGGCAGGGATTATCTGTAATGGAATCGCATTGATAGCACTAAATGACCGAATGTGCATAATGCATGTCCGGTTTAATGCGTGTTCAGTTTGGCGTAGGGAAAGAACGTCCGTTGTGAGTATTCAACTTAATCCCTTTAGATGTGCATTGCTTTGGTTTTATTTGATATGCTCAAGTACATGTACATGTATGTTTATAAAGCAGCTATGTATACATTGTGCAATTTGTGTGGCAATTATTATATTCTATGCCAGTAGTACTTTTATGAGAAATACAAATGCTGAAGGAAATATGGAAGGATTATATCCATACGCAACAGCCTACAGTTTCGCGGTAAGTGTAATAATAGTGAACGGCAAATGACAGCTACTTGTCATGTGCCCAACCATACAGTATATGCTAGATTATCAACGGAAACTAATTGTCTATGTAGCTCTGGCATATAGTTCGTATCAAACCCATGAGATTACCTCTATTTAATTGACTGCCTTGTAAAAATGGGAGCTCATTTTCAATGCGCATACTAGAATTAACATTTAATTAGTTTTACCCTTCACGTATTCTCTGGATGATGTGCTATGGTATGCTACCAATTATCTCCTTAATTTATATTTAGATTTAGATTTAATTATACTAGTATCCTCAATATAAATGTATGTGTACGGAAACACTCCTTGCTCAAGGAGTCGCGAATATCTGAGAATCCGCTATTCAGCAAGCTGCCTGTATCCCGAGGCTACAACAGTGTACAGTAACACAAGGCTGCGTTGTTCAAGATAGGCGTTTTACAACTGGTAGATAGTTCCGTCAAAAGATACAGGAAAACATTAAGTTATGATAAACATGATAAAAGCTCCTTTATTTGAAATATATTACTGTGAAACCATAACATAATAATAATAGACTAAATGGCCTTGACGTTAAGTTACTTCACGGAACCACGGAACCACGGAATACTTGACTGTGTTCTTCAGGGAAATGTGTGTGTGTGGGGGGGGCTCTGTGGGGGGGGGGGGGGGGTGGTAGTTGTACGAGGAAGACATGGAGTACACGTGGGTAAGGGAGGTCGCACCGAACTGTAATCTAAAATCACGATCACCGAGTAATTGTACAATAATGGTCTGTGTTAGTAACGGCATTGACATTGAGGAACGTGGAACCAATCGCAAATATGATACAGAGGTCAAGGCAGTAGATGCCAAGGCAATAGCTAAATTTAAGAGGTCAATGCAATACATTTAGTTGAGTGCATGAAGTTCGTAGTTATATTTAGAGACATCGAGTACAGTATAGACGTATGTACAGTTAGGAAGGTCAAAACATTAACTACAAGCAAGTCAGAACAATAACTGAGAGGACGACGCACGTTGCAGTAGCCATAGGACGGTGGAAATAAGTAGAAAGGTTTCCAAATTATTTGCAAACCGGTTCGTTCAGAATGGGGTAGCCACCGTATTTATCACGCGCCCTCTGTTGTAATGATGCGTGTATTAGATCCAGACAGCCTATCCCGCCCAGGAAACATGTATGTAACATGGTATACTATTAACTATAGTATTATCTATGGACCGTCTCCGATTGGGGATTCTACTGTACAGGCATGTACACTCGATATACTTCTGCGGTACGTGCATGCAGTTCAGTAACCGTGGTGCATGGTGCGTGCTAAGTAATCCAACGATTGTGTCAGTTCTCGAGATCGCGCGAAAAGCACGTACTCTACAAGCTGTTCCTTCGCGATATATCGCGAGAGTTGCATGCAGCTCCACCCGGCGGTGATGGAGGTGTCTCTTCGTGGCTCTATTCTGTGTCAGCGTAAGTATTCCCACGAGGATTTAATCACAGTACACATGCTTCGGTATTATACGGCTAGTGGACGGTCGGGACACGGTGGTAACGAACTGGGATAGAAAACATGTTTGGAGAATTTGGCAATTAATAATATGTGTCACATGTGTTGTTGTAGTAGTATTATGTTTGCATTGTATACATTGGTTTCAATCCATGTGCCTTCAATAAAACATTACATAGTGGATATAATGTTGAGTTATTTTCTGTTACGAATTGCGTATTACAGGTGAAGGGCATGTACTGCCAGTTCTGACAGCACGCATGTACATGTAGGTCATCGATGGGCGTATGTTCACGTTAAATGATTCGGATCTGAATGTTATACACATTATTTGTAATGCGTAGTTTGAAATTTACCAAGTATTCCTCTTCCATACGGTATACCAGAATTGAGACACGACCAGTAAGCGTGTGCATATCATACATGTACCTTCTAGAGATGATCTTTATGAATGAATGATGACGCCTAGAATCTGATGGGTCATACCCAACTCAAGTTCAGAAGGTATGCAGAGCGGACTTTGGCAATGAGAGTTTAAAGCATGCTCAATTGCATTGGGTACAAATCGCTTGCTGCAAGTTGCATACCCACATTATGGGAACCAGCCTTAATACTGTAATACACAATGTATAAATGACAGACTTAGAGAAAGTGAGGGCAATGTACATAATATAGCTATAATTCGCCAGAATACGTATCCTTTTAATTCATAACATTGACTGTGTGTGTATGTGGTAACGTGTGTTTATGCGCGTGTATGTATGTGTGTATGTATGTATGTGTGTGTGTGTGCATGCGCGTATGTCTACTTACAGAGTGATATGGCTTCGCATCAATGGTGGTTAACACAAATTCAGATGACGACGCAAACTTGACCGCATTGCGATAACTTCCTGTATAAAGACGCTCTTTTGCGCAGTGGACTAAATGCTGAGCTCGAGTGTGGGAGAATCTTGCTAAATGAATGAAGTGACACAGTTATGTTTACATGCAGGGTCGGGTTATCAGGACAATCAATTAACTATGATAACAGAGTTGCAGCGCAGCGTTGACAAGTGTGTTTTGTATGAACGAAAACTAGATATTTCACTTGATTAATGATGTGAATTGTATTCCTGTTTTCCCAATTTAAGTACCAGTATATCGTGAGACAATGGCGGTAGGACAAGACCGGATTGGAGACCGTGTACGCTGTACGAGTAGTTCTGCCATTGTTCAGTTCGTAACACCAGTGTTCGGGTTTGTAGCTGTTCTTCATGGGTAAGCAATACTAAGCATGGAGGTAGATTTAGATGTTTGCTCAATCTATTGATCGAGTTAGAAGCGTGCTAGTACTGCAATAACTAGCCGGTGATTTCTTTATGAAATGTTAGCTTATTACTTATAGGTTACTAGTACGTACCAGGCTGAAATACAAGCCTTTAAACCTGCATCTATAATCTAAACGATAATTTATCAAGTCTGAATGTGTTTACTATATACTGCAGGAAGCAATTTAATAATCATGTCGAATTTTGACTACGTTCAGGTTCAGCTAAATAGCATTCTTCAATTGGCAAGCACTGGAGAAATGGTGAACTGATAGAAATGTAACCGAGGCCTTGAACTTCGACCTCTCTACACGTGTGCAGATATAGGGAGAGTTTGTTCAACGTGACATGCGGGCTTATAATGTATGATCCTTTATAATAAACATTGACCTTATTTACCGGAAATTGTATGTTGAATGACATTTTAAATGTTTTCGTTACATGTGTTTGCATTGGCTTTCAGCGTTACATTTATTTTTAGGTGATGTTGTTTTCATTTTACTACACAGTAATATACTGAACATAATGTATACTGTTTTTTAATGTAGCAGCCTGATTTGCACTCAACATTAACAGGCAATAGATCAAAGTATTTGTTACCGAACATCAGATTTATTTTTGTTTTCAATTTATCCATTTAATAGCAACCCAAAATAAAAACATACAATGTAGGTGACTTAATTTGATAAATCAGTCAGATACCGAAACAGCGACACGCGGGGCAAAAGCTGAAAGTCTCAATGCCAGAACTCATTTGGACTGCACATCTATTTACTAGTATCAAGTCGACTTGATTTACCATGCATGTGGCTTAATTTAGGCCGTGTGTGATATTATGGAAACGGTGTTGGTATTAGAGCATGCATATACCCATCGACTGTTCAATAGTCACCACTCTTAAATGCATACTGTCATGACTTTGTTTACGTATGTCATGGTCAAACGTATGTGTACCTGAAAGTAGGACTCAGGCTTGCACTGGGTGCCTTCCGTATATCTCCCATTCCATCTCTTTATGTAGAAGCTGATGAAACCTCTCCATCTGAGAGGCAAATCAAGCTTTCTCTTCAATATATTACTAAACTAAAAGCTAATCCATCAAATCCAGCGTACAACTGCGTGTTTCATCCAGAGTACACAGCTCTGTATGAACACAAACCATCATCTATTCCTCCGCTTGGTATTCGCATGAAGGAACATATTGTTTCTGCGAATATCAATCTCAATAATATTAAAACCAATAAACTTCTCAA
>JAULBO010152411.1:0-15021 GCA_032355325.1 Clypeosectus delectus
GCTACTAGAGGATATTTATGCAAATGAATCGTCTACTGGAGGATATGTATTTAACTTGACCAATCAGTGAAGTCGAATTTTTTTTATCACCAGTAGGACAACATTGTTCTCCACTGATGTTATCACCCCAGTGCGAGCCAGTATTGGGTGATAAAATTCTATTTCAGTATACTGGATATCATAAAAGTAAGAATATGTTTTTGGTCTCGGGTGACTACAGTAGCATAACGTCAGACGTTTGTTCATGCCACTCCTGAGCTCATTTGAATTTTAGGCCTTTAAATAATATACATTTATATATATTTATGTAATATAAACATTGATGCTGTATACACACTAATTAATTAATTAAGTAATTAATTAAGTGTCACAGAGTGTGTTTCGAACCCAGACGACCCGGGTTCGAATCCCACTCTGTGAATTAAGCAAAACTATTAATTGACTCCATGCTTATTTTTCTCCAGGAACATCATTTCACTTTCGCCATGATCTGTATTATTCTCATGCATCTCTACATCGTGGGATTCGCCCTTGGTCTCGGTAAGTCCGTACTTGACCTGTATATCATCTCCCTGCAGGATTAATCACACTCACTGTTGTGCAGAGCATCTCCGGTTGCCTGCAGCAGGGAGAATGTTAAAGAAATGACCGAGACATCCTGTACCAGTCAATAGGAAACCAGCGTTTTGAACTGGATGACCCATGCTGGCTTTATGCAATTACTTCCGGTCGTTCAGGAAACATTGGATTAAAGGTCCACTCACACTGGTCGATCGGTCGTATAGATCCGTCGATTCAAACCAGATCGTACCGTGTGGGCGTACATGCGATGCGATTCATTAATTCGAATCGACGCATCATCGGAAGGCTTTCTGTCATCGGAAGACCGTGGTCGCATGACTAGAACAAGCTCTAATCTTTAGACGGATTTATACTTGCGATCGTCGTCGACCCGTGTGCACGTTCGATCCTACTTACGACTTATTATACAACCGATCGATAGAAGCTCGTCGTGCGACCGATCGACCCGTGTGAGTCCACCTTTAAGAGGTGCGTTTTTGCTTCAGGACCAATCCCGTTCACGATCGTGGCTGAGATTTTCCGGCAGGAGTCTCGTGCTGCAGCAATGAGTCTGTCCGTGGCGTGCAACTGGATCTGCAACTTTATCTTAATGTGGACGTTCCCCTTCCTGAAGGTGAGTGCGACTTTCCGGAAGTCGCGTACGCTTGAGCATTTTTTCATTGATTTGTTCACTTTCAAGATTGACAATATGTCGCGTACATTTGTTTTGTAATATCTGAAACAAAATCAATACTCATCAATATTCATGCTGCGGTAGCCATGCTAACTGAACGAAGGATCAGAGTTGAAACTAAGAGATGATCAATTATTAAAATAAACAGTTATGTCCAATAATATTTACAGTCTCACAGTCACATTCTGTTTTGCAAACTATGTTTGATGCAAGCTTGACACGGATCTTCATCTGTTTCCACAGGACGGACTGCAAGCCTACACGTATCTCCTGTTCGTCTTCATCCTAGTCGGTGCCATCGTCTTCATATTCTTCTTCGTGCCGGAAACCAAGAACCGGACGTTCGACGAGATCGCCAGCTCGATAGCGTTCGGAAAGCGCGCCAGGCCTACGAAGTCTGGATTTACCGAAGAGGAAATGCAGCCAATGGGCGTGAAGACGTGAGAGATAGCAAACCTAGCTAGCGATCGCTGTCACGAACATGTCTTCAACGAACATCTCGGTCCTGATGGAGTTTAAAGTTCCACCCGTTTGACAATCGACGGTTAGGAGAGCTCTAGGCAGCCTCTGGAACTGCGGGGTTGACGTGGTTGGGAATAGTTTTAGCAAGTGGTGCGGATTTATTTGGGTGATATTTATCGTATGTGTGCATTATGTAGTGAGTAACGAGCAGTGCTTGCTTGGTGTAATCGTATTTCGTAAAAAGGAAAAGAAAATGTGTTTCGAGTCTGTGCCATTGAACGAGATGGCATCCATACCCACCTGGACGTTGCAGTTCATAAATTGTAGCTTGATGTGTGATCTCATGCGAGGGATTGTGTTTTGGTTATCTTAGCTGGATGTAATCTTGAGCATCTTGCAGAGGAGCTTATTAATTGGACTTGAGACAAGAGTCCACCGGTATGTGACAACTTGAATACTAGTACGACATTGTCATCGTCGGGAATAACGCTTGTCATCGTTATCATCCGCTCGGACAGTGCGTCCACAGTGACACTATGGATGGCATTGTTGATAAACATACAAAGGGGTTTGGAATTTTGTGTTCTCATGGCATTAAGTTCATATGGTTACATTACTCACACTGTTTGCATTTAGTTTTCTTAGGACCATGATCTGAGATGAATGAGAGAGAGAGAGAGTTAGAGAGAGAGAGAGAGGGGGAGGGAGGGAGAGAGGGAGGGAGGGAGAGGGAGGGAGGGAGAGAGAGAGAGAGGGAGGGGGAAGGCGAAACAAGTGTCGTCTTATAACGAGATACAGGGTATAAAATGTGATTAGGCAGCAACAGTCGGTATTGAACCTCGGTTAAGGTGGATTCTAACGGTGCCATTTGTAGCAACAACTTGTAGCACGAAACTTGTAGTATGAAATAGGACATGTTCTATTCCATTCGACTGGCTTTCGACTTGTAGTATACGACTTTGAATAGTTACGATTCGTGGGTTCTCATTCATCGATTCAGTTGCATGCTACAAGTTGTTGTTACAAATCGCACCGTAAGAGTCCACCATTATCTCTCGACTGTAGTTTCAACGGCCGGTTATCTCCCTTTGAGCAGGGAGTCCTTCTGAAACCCAGGGAATGGGACGTTTCAATTCAATACCATAATAACCACTGTTACAGATCTTATGCATAACGTATCCAGTGTCGCGGTTACAGAGTTAGTTAAACGTCAACTTTAATGACATTTACTGTACTAGTATTTAAAAAAAAGAATAACCAGACATTTCCAGTGAACATTAACTTTTAAAGAACATCGCAATCAGCCTACTCGAAGTAGATGGCTTGTTTTTCTCTCACGTAAAGTGAGTTTGGGCGTATTCAAGCCATTTCCCACAGTATTCAAAAAGGGAGGCGAAACACGCACAACTTGCACATGCTCGGTGTCGACTGTACGCGTATACGACGCACAACTTGCACATGCCTCTGTGTTGACTGTACGCGTATACGACGCACAACTTGCACATGCTCGGTGTTGACTGTACGCGTATACGACGCACAACTTGCACATGCCTCTGTGTTGACTACGCGTATACGACGCATGAGCCACGGCAGAGTATGTTAACCGTTAACGTCACGACGTTACGCTCTTTCTACAGACGATGCTTACCAACTTGGCATGTATGTGAAAACGTAAACCCCGTTTCCACTGTGGAGGTTCTGGGGCCCCAGTATGGATTCGATGGCGAACCTTTCAGTGGCTTTAACGCAGTACATACACGTTTCTGTTGGTGTAGTTTTGGTTTTGTTTGTTTTGTTTGTTTTTGATTTGTTATCGGAGTGCTTAGATATTGCAACATTTAGAATTTGTCATTATACGTTTTACCTGATTGTGTGTGTAACGTCTCCCCTCTAATATATTTCTGAGATAATTCAATTGTGCTCAGTCGATATACAAGTATACCCTGAATAATAACTAATATTACTATACGAAAAACCTACTGTATACTCATACATAATATGTTTCTAAGCTACTATAGTGTTTAAAAAAAAATGTATTATTACTAATTGGGGCTATCAAACTACGGTTTACTAGCCCTATTTGTTTTCATAATTTCTAGTCTGGAATTCCACCAGTGGTGCTAAATCACTGGAATATCATGTCTCAATTTGAACACGGACACCCGACTGGGACACCATATACAAACCAGTCCCTGTGTTTACCCATACTAGTGCTGAGCGCCATAAGCTGGGGGAACAACAAGTACCATAGTTTAACACCCTTGGTATGCCTTGGTATGCCTTGGTATGCCTTGGTATGACGCGACCGGAGATCAATTTTTAATCGGATACAAACATTGTCAGGATGCAGTTATTAAATTACGATTGCAAACGGGACGGTACTGTTGATCCTTGACGGGGTTGTTGTTGTTTTTGAAGACCGGACCCACCTAGGGTCGAATGTGCGTCAGCTTCCGTCGTGTACGGGTGGCACTGCGGGGTTACAATTACGACACAGATATACTAGTAGTATTACGAAGTTGAAAGCTGTTATTTACTGCCCCCCCCTGTTTTTGTTACTGGATATACTAGTATTCATTTGGGCGTCCTGGTGTCCGACCGGTACACAAGTTATCTTACCGCACGGGAAGAATCATTAGGCATTTTCGGTTGCCTACATCAGGCAGAAGGTTAACGGTAGACGCCACAGACCGAAAGATCGCATTCATAAATTATTTTTAAGAATTCATTTAGATTTTTTATTTTTTATTCAGAATTATTGTACTCGATATTGAAGAATGTCAAATGTACATGCCCTGCTAAGGAAGTTGAACGTAACTTTTATCAAGTCGGTGAAGTAGCTTATGTTTAAGCATTTCAGACGTATTTACATATTTAAATTACCAGAACTTTGCATTTACGTTCAAACTGTACAGTTTTAAAATAGTGCATTATATATGTATACATGTACGATCTCTTGAAAGCAAATTTTGATTACTCGGCACATTTTGTACGCTCACTCGCACTTCTAAACTTGTTATACCGAACTCGCAGTTTTCTTTGTTAATATCACGACTACAATACTAACATATCGTTGTTTTAATGATTTTTTGTTTTAATTTCCTGGAATATTTTGAGCCGTATAGCTATTATTTTACTACTACTATTATGTTTATTATTATTATCAGGCATTCATCTTTGCGTTAAACAAGGATTAATGTTTCTTGTATGTGTCAAGTGAGTGCTATATTTAATGAGGTGGGATAGTGACCCGGATGAATTGATAGTACTAGGCTCTTCGGGTGTGTGTGTGTGTGTGTGGCGGAGGAGGAGATCCATACATTTACTGTTGTATAAGACTGCATCGCTCGAATGCAAGCACGATATACTAGTATCGAAGAACAGATTAATCACCTCGTTTGCGTGTTGCTGTATTTGTAATTGGTATAATTAATAAAAAGGAACATAAATACAAATACATGTACCTGGTTCTTGCATTCACGACCCCTCTCTCACAATCCCGATAACTGTTGTTTTGGGCATCTCTGGTTGCCTCTAGTAAGAGGAAGGTTAAGAAGAGGAAGAGGAAACGAAATGGGAACGGTGGATAAGAGAACACGAACGTAGAAATTATATGAATATATGGTACCATATATGAAATCGCCATTAAAACATGCTTCATGAAGCTCTCGTATCCACCACGAGATCACACCGCTGTCCTTTATCCATATAGCCTAGGGCATGACGCCGACTGCTGTAGTCTCTTTGTCGATACGAGGTCTTCATGAAGCTCTCGTATCCACCACGAGATCACACCGCTGTCCTTTATCCATATAGCCTAGGGCATTACGCCGACTGCTGTAGTCTCTTTGTCGACACGAGGTCTTCACGAAAGGCACTCCGGATCGTAAATTCCTAATTCCATAGGTATACTCTCGCTAAAGAGCTAGGGACCCAGGCAGTAGGTAATTTCCGAGAGAGAACATATTACGTCAAGTTTCCAGAACTCGACACGAAGCTTTCCCAGAGGCTTAACTTTGTCCCGAATGGCAGTGTAAATAATGGAGTGCACGAATACCATAATCCCTCGTGGAGAGTAATTTGAAGAATATTTACATCAGGGATCGGTCTAAATCTGAACAAACGTTTGTCGAGCTGCAGTCGAGGGAGAATGTCCACACGTCGACGCCGCGCTCTTAACCTTCTCCCTACTGTAAGCAACCGGAAGTGCCCAACACCACAACAGCATTGGAATAAACCAGCAGGGAAAGAGAGTGCTAACTATTGTATGTGATCGTTTAAATTACTATTTATTTATTTATTAAAAAACACAGTTTTTAAATATATATAGCCGCTTTGACCTTGTTTGGAGCTTTATCACGGCTTCACATTATTTAGTACATGTATGTAACTATTAATTTATTCATATCGCATTTCCTATACAACCGTACGTACGTCAGCACGTTCACTAATATCTGAACAGAAAGACCAGGGCGTCAGCACTTTCCTTTCTAAACAGTCGTATGACTGATGGACTATAATATTATGTGTAAAGTATAGCACCAGTGAACAACTAGGCGCTATATCAATACATTATTATTATTATTATTATTATTAGACTATAATTATTACATATTCTATAGATTACACACTAGATAGAACTTGCTTGTTTAGGCTGCAACAATTAAATAAACTGTGAAAACTTTGCTCGAAGAACATGCCGAAAATAAGATAATTTAACACGATGACATATTTGAAAAGACAACCGGAAGTGAAATATAAGCGCGTCCATTTGGAAATACCCTCTATTACAAACACATTGAATGAACATCTGCAAACGAAATCCGTAACCATGTTCCAAAACGTCCCAGTTTGGTATCATAATTTTGCCCCGCCATCAAATTTGCTTCAACGATTATTTATGTGATTTTATGGGAAATACTAGGTAATACTAGTATATTCAGTTATCATATCTGATAGCGGGATAAATATGATACCACACCGGAAACGGAAAGTGCTTGGACTGTCATCGAGTTGAGGTCGTCACCAGGTTGGGATACGTTCAGATATACCGGTATCTGATTATAAGCCCAGGTCGGAAGCTGATCGATTGTTTGGTGTATCAAGCGGCCACGTCTGGACTGGTTGGTCTGCATGTCGCCATGTGTAGTCACGGATGTGCACGCTGTTTACGGTACCCCCCAAACCCATGCATGTCCAAGACCAGCCAAGCGCAGTCCAACAGGTGTCTTCATTCGGACGCCAACGAAGAGGAAGAATGGTTTATATAGTAAACTCAGGAGACGCGTCACCATCGTAAACTCATTTGTATACGGTCAAGCCACGAAGCGAGTATTAGGAAATATGCTATCGGTATCTGTCATCACCTAAGAAAACTGTGAGTCCGTATTTCCCCAAGCTCCGGAACAGCGTTCGTGGGGAATGGATCCACTTCACATATTTGATGATACCTACTTCCGGCGATAGAGGATGTCGTCTGCTTTGTCCGAACTGTCCCTTCTTCTCGCTCTCCTGCGTTCTCCGTTTTCAGGTACGTCCATGTCTTAGAACCATCCGGTATGTCGTAACTATTACACGTTTTTATTGTGTTAAAGTCCTAGTCCTAGTAGTATACCAACAACCGAAACAATCCAATCATATTTGTTTTTCCTATTATTTACTAGTACCGGTAATCTAAATATATACTAGTATCCAAGTAAAAGACAAACTTCGCACGCACACACACACACACACGCGCGCACACACACACCCACACACACACGCACGCACGCACGCACACACACACACACACACACACACACACACACTAAACTGCACTCACATTAAACTTACATTGGTTTTCCTGCCGTTATGATATACATAAATGCATAATCCTTTGCCTTTGGTTGTCGTTTCATTAATCCTTGAATAGAAATCCATGCTTCTATTAATTTCAAAGAATTAAATAATTTTGCTAGCATCATACTTGCAGACATGACAAGCATTGCTTCAAATTGACGCCTCATACAAAGACTATACTTGTATTCAAGGCACGTACATTATTTACTTCATGACGCCCTGAAACCCACTCTTACTCCTACATACCCAAAGCAGGCGTTTTATTCACACTTCTATTCAACTATTTACGGTAATTCCCGAAAACCATCCTAATGAAACATTAAGAAAGGACAACCCTACGGTATTGACAGCGTCTACAATGTGTAATAATTGTGACAAATGACGGTAATCTGTGCATGTGTACTGGGGCCGGTTGCACGACGCTCTTGTATGCTACACTAGTTGTAGGGCCTACACTTTGCTATTGTAGCGGGAGCCCAGCTACAACAGTTACTATTGTAGCGCTACAAGAGCGTTCTGCAACCGGCCCCAGTATCGTTAACAACCTTATTATCCTGGGTTTCGCTGTTCACCCCACCATTCCGCGATATCCGTCATCCGGGTCTCGTTATTAATTAACACCTGCGCACAGCCGACCTATTCCACCTCCTTTCAGGTAAATGTTCACATAATTAATGTCCTTTCTGGCAACAATGTCAATATTAACAGGTATCGGCAGCGCGGACTAAGAACTACGAGTATGCATTAAATTGTGTAAGTGCGAAGTGACTTAAAGATTATTCGTAGGTCTACATGCACCGATATTTTATACCATTGCTTGTTTTAGGTTCGTTTGAGTAAATTTGGAATTTCACAACTAAGAACACGTAGATTATACCTCGGAGAAGGATTAGACTACCGGGGTATTAGTATAGATATCCTCGCACCCCGTATCACTTCATGCACGTACCCCTGGCGCAAGTTTTCCCCTGTGAATTTGGCGGAATATCTATCCAATGAAAATGATTGTCTTGTAGGAATTTCCTCAGCTCTTTTAAAGATGGCGACTCTCGATAGAGAAAGTCCATAGACATCCACTTACAATTCAACAAGATACTAGTAATCCAGAAAACATTTTACTGAAGCCGTATTCGGTGACCTGGGGCCGTATTCTCGAAACTTCTTTTAAAGTCATAAGAAGTTTGTAAGTACTAAGAATTTGCCTAACTGGTTTTCTGCTAGTGTCATATTTAATGGGATCTGTTCTGACTAAGAAATTCTTAAGTTAAGAAGTTTCGAAATTACGAAACATTTTGAGTACGATTTCATGGAGATTTGTGAAAACTTGGTGGTTAATGAAATCGAGCTAAACAAGTTTCGTAATCTCGGGCCCAGTATGGTTTTATTTATATCCGTTTTGCAGACTGTACAATATTTAGACTCTAAATTAGAGTTTATGTTATGTTACATCAAAAGTGTTTACTGGAGTTGCGAATGGACTCTGAGATGGTTCTATTTTTAGCTCCTAATCAGGTCAACTGGCTGTTTGCGCAAATTATGCTATAGATGTGTGCCAGGGGTACGTACATCAAATGACACGGAATTATAGTACCCCTGGTATTCGAGGATGTACATGCAGTATCAGCCTCATTAAAATCAGATCCGAAATTAACGCTCAAACAGATATATATTTAACACTCGCTCGTTCACTGGGGCTGAGATATGATTTTAATGAGATTGATGCAGTATAGGCTACTCCTCATGTTAGGCTCAGAGTATAGCGTATTTTCAAACGCGAAGCGACAGTAAAAGTTTGGAAAATACTCAGCGAAATTAAAACAGGCTAGATATACAAGTATATTGATAAACATTGTTCCACGAACGTTCAAATAACGAAATTAATGCGTATACATGTATGTGTATACATCAGATATGAGTATACGTTTATCTGTAATAATATATGATTAAAACAAACTTCAAAAACAACTTTAATAGTGTTTGCCCCACACATATCTATACTATTTTTAATAAATTCTACTGATGGGTATAATATTTATATGAAAGGAGATTTTGTGCCCCGCCTAACGTATATTTGTTATGGTTGGGTGTTAACACTTGATATATTGACCTAGTTGTATATTATATACCGCAAGGCATCCCAGAATCATGCTACTACATAATCCTAATTCATAATTTTTATGAGCCCCGCTAAAATAAAAGTCTGGATCCTCACCTAGTAAAATAGATAATTCACATGGTTATATTGATTGATTATTAGCTAGAGGTATATTCTTGTTAACCAGGGTGTAACCGCTATTGACGGACGTTCATTACTCAAGGGAAATAACTCAGATGTAGTTATTTTAATAACCCATGAGATACACTACGGGGGTTATCGAGGTGACCGAATGAATCTTGCTCCAGGTTAGAAGATCAAACACTGGAGACTTACTGAATCTTGCCCGATAATACCCGAGTGACCCAGTCTTCCGAGGTGTGCCGATTCCCAATGATATGGTTGACCGAGAATTATAATGACATCACTCGGGATAAGCTCTGGTAATTGGGATTCTTGCTGTACGTGGACTCCAGATGCGAATATTGCAAACAAGGTCAATGGTTATCTCCCTGACATGCAGCAATATCATCGATTCCATCAAGGAAGTGTTAGTTTGAAATTACGCAAATGACGGTTGAATCAGGAGCAATCACAGCCAAACAAATAGAAAATCAATGGCCGCGGTTCAATTGGGCAAATACAGCTGAGTACTAGTATGCAAATAAATTCTATAATTGCCATCGTATAAACTTTTAGATTTAAGGATCATCAACTATTTAGAACTAAACCGAGACACTCGTAGAGACAGTAGAGACGTTCCAGAACCGTATAGCAGATGGGGCAGTTGCCTGCCCAGTCGTTTTACTGGCCAACTATGGTATTTTTCTGATAAATCGACATATCACTTAGCAATATCATTCAACTGCTCTCTCCTCCACCCCTCCACCCCCACCCCCCCACCCAGGACTAGTTAGCTACGGTCCTGGGTTCCTATGTCCATGTTGTTAGTAGCGTACCCAGAATATCATAGCGAGCTTTATTCTTAGTTTATCTGTCTCAATAGTAAGTCACGTGCCCATTACGAGAACGGGCCCCACGAGATCTATATAATAATATACTGTTCACTCCAAGATCTCAAAAGGGAAATGTATCCTACTCTATACTATGAGGTTTCAGGTGAAAATGTCAAAGGTGTTAGACCTTATATAGGAAGACACAGTACTTAGTAGTACGCTCCATATATGAAGATACTCTCGTGTAATATATCCTAGAGGTTCTAGGCGTACTGTTCGCTTTAATTATAATACATATTTCAAGGTTCGTTACCCGTAGTACAAAGCATGAACACATTATGATAAATAAATTGGTTGTTTTTTTATGGCTTATTTTTAATACAAACAACTACTTGTTGAATGATTAACTACCACGCCAAATTCACCATGTAAGCAGTTTAACAAGGCGGAAATGCTTTAAATATAGATGAAAAAGCCACCAAACGATATTGCATTTATTGAAGAACTAAGATTTTGTATATTGGGGTTTTGAGTCGCTTTCAAGATTATTGCGCTCATATGAGGGCTTGTAAGTTTAGAGGTGCAGTCACAACATTACCTAATGTCAATGGAAACAACATCGGTCTGAAGGTCCATGTCAGCCACCTGTATTACAAAAATATATGTAAAATGTAATCTCTGTAACCATATAATTGCATGTAGAACTTGAGAGTATCGGATTGCTTATCTTATTACAGCAAATAATTCGCGTTTCTCTCCCACTTTAAACAAACCACGTTCCAAGGCAGGGCCAGTCTGCCGATATCAGCCACGCTGGAAGTCGACTGTAAAAACGTCTTATTGAAAAAAAATATACAAATCCCACCACGACCTCGATGAGAATACTTCTGTGGTTGTTGTTGTTAATTGGGGTTTAAAGACGCTTTCAAGAACGTGCTCATATCACGGCGTGTATGCAATGTATGCATGTGTGTATGTGTATATGAATGCTTGTGTCAGTCTGGGTATTTCACCAGTCTTTATAGTGCTAGTTCACTGTAATATCATTCCGCAGTTAAAACATGGACACATCATACTGACTCCGGCCGACCAATCCTTGCTTTACCCCCTTTAATGCTGAGCGTCAAGCAGGGAAACAGCAAGTACCATCTGCTAACGTCTTTTGGTATGACGCGGCCGAGGATTTGAACCCACGACCTTCCGCTCTCCGGGCCGACGCTCCAACCACTGTGCCACGGAGGCATCTCTGTGGAGAACGGCGTTAAATTCCATTAGTTTATATACCTCGCCCCCAACATGAACATTTACTCGGCAATAAATGATTCTCAGTTTCAGTGCCACATCAGGTCCGTGGTTGGAATTAAAACCCAAGGTCGTGTTAATATCACAAACGGTATATACAGTACAACCTTTCGCTCAGCAGATAATGGGTACCCGGAAGGTGAGATGGACACCGATTCCAATTTGATCTATTGACCGGGCCATTCTGTAGCGCTTACAACACTCTTTCGAACACGGATTTGGCCCATTATAAATATTTATACTATTATCATTACTATTACTATTATTATTATTATACTTTTAGGGGTGTTTTTTTTCACACGGGAGTATAACTAATAAATTGCCCGTTATTTTAGACTAATAGTGAATGAAATGTCAAGCCACCTCACTTATATCGCATTATTGCAATGGTTTCAGGTTGTCAATTAATGTAAGCATTCAACGTTCATTACGACGGCTTTTGTCTAATGGCATGACATACGGCAGTACTTCATTAGATTATACCACTGAGCGGCCGTGACAGATAAGCATAAATACGTTACCATTAGAAACAGCGAATCACGGCAACATTAATCGATTTCTATCTCGGAATTCCGTGGTTAAATTACAGCAAAACTAAATAAATAAACAATCTTAGTATTACTGTCCACGAGTTTGATGTCATTCACTGCTATTTACTGTCTACCGGAATAGTACGTTTCCTACATCCACGAAAAGATAATTGGAGGTACAACAGTTATTATTTGTATGCTATGTTCAGGTACTTTGATAATTATACCACGCTATTTATTAATTGGATGTATGAATGATTTGCATTTTTGTATTTTCCTGTACCATCGTTGGTGCTAATACACGGTTAAAATAATAATGCTACCCAAATATAGCGATGTTGCAAATACAAGATAATTCGAGCTACGTTCCATTTATAATATAAAATAATAAACACTATTGAAAACAAGTATGATATGCGGAAAATGTAGCTGGTTATTGAATATACTTGTGTAGACATAATTTCAAGTAAAAATACATTTGAGCATGAAATATGTAAAAGAAACTTGTGGTAATATGTCGGTAACTTTCACTGCCATCTATCAACAACAAAAATAACAGCAACATCAACAACAACGTTAATCCGTAACGATGGATTTGGACTATTAAATTAAATCTGATACACACTTGGAAACTGTGATGTGAATGAAATACTTGAAAGCCCCTCTAAACAGTAACAGCCTATTCGTAACGTTGGTTTTATACAAGTTAGTTTGATAAATCTTGAAAGCAGCTCAAAACAACAATTCAACAATAACAACAACAACAACAACAACGACCGGTAATTCCTGACTCATACCCTCTAATCTGATAACCAGTTGCACTCGTCACTCCGCCGGAAATTGATTCCGGTGAACGAAGCACGAGCCATCCTCGACATCCTATATCTAATTTTCCCCAGTGAGAAATGGACATCTCTGGACGTTGATTGACGGCCAACATGGAACCTTACTAATGAACGTCAACCCAAATACCACTGACCGTTGCAAACCGCTACCCGCCGTTGAGAAAAGTAATGTCCTAGTTACTTCGAGACCGGCAGCGTGGTTTAGTTTTTGAAAATGGATTAATAAAATGGTCAGTAGATCAACAATGTTTATATCAGTAGTTTAACCCTAACCCCTAACTATTATTCAAGAATAAAGGATAATGTTACAATTTATAATAATAACCGCTTTTTTTTAGTTTAAACATATTTTATTCAAGTGGAAAATGATAAGAACTGCTTCGTACCGAGTACCATACATACTGAAATATAGTTGTGTTTGTTTTTGTTATTCCTAACCCTAACCTTAACCCGGACCCTAACACTAACCCATAAACTGACCCTAACCCTAACCCTAACCCTAACCCTAACCCTAACTCTAACCCTAACCATAACGCTAACCCTAACCCTAACCTTAACCCTAACCCGAACCCATACGCTAATCATAACCCCAACCCTAACCCCAACCCTAACCCTCACGCTAACCCTAACCCTAACTCTAACCCTGACTCTAACCCTAACCCTAAACTTAACCATAGCCCTAACCCTAGTCCTAACCGTAGTCCTAACCATAACCCTCCCTAAACCTAACCCTAAACCTAACCCTAAACCTAAACCTAACCCTAACGCTAACCCTAACCCTGACTCTAACCATAACCCTCCCTAACCCTAACCCTAACATAAACCGAACGCTAACCCTAACCCTAACCCTAACCCTAACCATAGCCCTAACCGTAGCCCTAACACTAACATTAACCCTAACCCTAACCGTAGCCCTAACTCTAACCCTAACCCGAAACCTAACACTAGTCCTAACCGTAACAATAACCCTAACCCTAACCCTAACCCTAACCCATACGCTAATCATAACCCCAACCCTAACCCCAACCCTAACCCTCACGCTAACCCTAACCCTAACTCTAACCCTGACTAACCAGAACCCTCCCTAATCCTAACCCTAACATAAACCTAACGCTAAAATTAACCCTAACCCTAACCCTAACCCTAACCCTAACCCTAACCCTAACCCTAACCCTAACCCTAACCCTAACCCTAACCCAAACCCAAAGAGCCAATATTGGATGTTTCCCCGAGGACGAATATAAATTTAGGTTTCATTAGGTGTTTTAGTTTTACTACATGTATACATAGTTTCAATTGCTTGATTTCGAGTGGCACCAGGCAATGTCAGGCAGGTGACTATAGATCCGCACAGAATATGCCTAGCAAAATTATCCAGGATGTCGTTTCACTTGGAAATGTAACAAATTAGCACTCTTGCATACAAAACTGCATGTATTTGTGGTCCTAGATGACTAAGATGTACATTTTGTCAAGTTATCAGTTATAGCCAACCAATGGCCAGTAACTCTCGCTTATTCAGAACTGACGAAATAGTATCTGATTTCGCAGTAGATATCCCTTTCAATTAGTGGTTTATTTTATTGTTCTATCATTGTGAAGACAGGCTTTAGATATCGCTTGACCTAACTATTTGATTGATCTACCATTGCCTATTAGTATTAAGTACACGGACTGTGTTCTTGAAGGAATGTTTAAAAAATGAAGACTATTTCTTGGAGGAATCATTTCGCAGTTT
>JAULBO010152744.1:0-15006 GCA_032355325.1 Clypeosectus delectus
ACCTGGTGTACCTGGGTAGAGATGGGGGGTGGGGGGAGAGAGGAGAGAGGAGGGTTGGGGAACAAAAGACCTGAATATTGCTGACGGCAGCACTATCTCTGGTGCCATTTCCTTCTTCGAGTTCTGACCGTTTCACCTGGCATTTACTGGCCGGGACCCGACACTGGCAGCACCTGGCATTACCAGCATTGCCAGGAAGATCCAAACAGAAGCTGCTGCTTTCAAGGCTGAGTGGAGACGGCGATGTGTGGCCAGGAGGGCTCCTTCCTCGCGTGCCATTATATCGTCCTGGCCAGGAATAGCCCAGCTAGCATTTCCAGATTAAAGTTTAAACACTCGGAGTTAATTTTCTTGTCGCCGCGGCAGAAGTGATTTGTCACCTGTCATATGGCGATGGGTCCATCAAATGGGTCCATCAAAGGATTGACAATGTTACCGAGAAGCACCTGCTTTATGACCCATGTAGTGAACATGCTGCTTTGTCTATCTCCTATCTATTTATGTATATAACCAGTATCGATTGCTCTAGGAACTGCTCTACGAAACAAACATAAAGTACGGAGTGATTGGGCATGAGGATAATTATACCATAGGCAATAAAACAAATCAGTTTTTTTTGTATTGATTTATATGGAGTTTGATCTGATATTCTACGTTAATTGAAGCACACTACTGATGTGTTTGAAATATCAAAATAACCTTAGGACAATTTATAGATGATTTCTCTAATTTAGTATCGAGTAGCCGTTTACTCCAATTAACTCCAGTTGATGGGAAGCTTGGAAATAACGATCCGAGAGCATCACTTTTCTGTATTGGTCCTTTTTGTACACTTGTGTTTGGTTATTGCCTGGCACTATTTGGCCTCTGGGAATTGGGTCAGTAGGAGGCAGTACTTCAGCTGCCATCTACTGGTGATGAATCTAGCAGCCAAACCATCACAAGGTGGTCATGGTTAGAACATCAGATAGGGGATGGTCTCTAAGGTTGGTTTTTTTCATGTTTTTTTTTCTTTCTCCATGTAAATAGATTTTACACTACAGTATGGTTTCATTGAACTACCATGTTTTGATTGCTCGTAAGTCGTATGCGCTTACGAGTTTTCCTTGAGCTAGAAAGATGAAAGAACACTCCGATTGCTATAAATAGCCTTAACTAACCCAATTCTTATTGGGCTGCTTATTTGGTCACTAACCCGGTTTGGGGTTTTTTTGGTTTTCTTTCTCTGGTTTGGCTGTCAATAGCTGTGGACCATAAAAGAACAGAGTGTGTTTCTGGCACTGTGTCTGATAGACAGCACGGGTTGGAGGTGCCTCTCTTCTGGCAAACATCTGCCTGTTGTAGTGCCATTAATTATTGCAAGCATTGCCATTGGGATAGTTTTTTGTGTGTGCATTTCTCAGAACAAACTGTGATTTGCTTATATTCATGGTGGAGGTGAATCATAGTTATAGTTGGCTGTTGCTTTTAGCATGAGGGCCAATATGGAGCAGTGGATGCGTACATCTTCCCAAGTTCAAATTAAGCTCAGATGCTCTTGAAACATCTGCATTTATATCACAGTCATTCTGCTTCTACCATAGAAGTCTTCCTGAAATAACGTACAAATCCCCAAATTATTATTTGGTCACTTATCTGTATCCGATTTGCTGTGAACATCTGAGCATTGTATGGTCGAATGATTCTCTCAGCGACAATAAGAAACCATTTGCTCACTCAATATTTTAATGTGCATCTAAAATATCACACCAACTGATATTTTTTATATATATTTGGAAACTGCTATTTTTCAATAAATAGTATTAGTCCTTGCCTTTTCCTTGATTCAAGTTTATTATTAAATTTGTTAGGATCTAATAGGATCCTCACTTTATTACGTTGTGTACATGTATTGGGTTACAATTACAATCACTGATTGTATATAGGGCTTTTCCCATTGGCTATAGCACTTAGCAGTGAGAACGTATGATATTGGTATATTGAATTATCGTCATTCTGGTAGATATATGCATCCATACTTCGTGGTCAAATGGCAGTAGGATACTTTTTATCGTACTAAGAAATGGGATTTCTTTTTATAATACAAGTATATAAATTGGAATTGGATAATTATTATAGAATATAAATCAGCCTGGATTAAATGAAATTATAACATTTTATTGTTTGAATCACTGAGTAATGGATTTCTTTTTGCACTATCCTTTAATCCTAAAACATTCCATGAGAACATTATATAAACCAAGTACATTATTGCTATACCTGTATATCGCTAAATATGAATAATATGAAAGGATTTGACTACACCTCTCTTCACCATTATGCTGTATAAATTCCAATTCTACGCATTCCTATTAAAAGCTGGTCAATATATTTCCTAGTACCAGGTCGCCCGACTACAAACAGATCACGTGCGCCATTACGTACGTTTTTATACGTTTCAAGCCCTATGTTCAGAGAGTATGAAGGAACCATTTACAACTGTTTACACTCGTATCACCGCTCAATGTCGCCACACTGACGACACACTGACGACACACTGACGTCGCTTTGGCTCGAGAACAACGACCTCGACACCTGGCAGTGCCCCAACCGGAAGGCGGCACGTGGTCTTCGACTCGGGTCACTTAGTCTCTCGGAGGCGTTAGAGGGAGAACTATCAACATTCAGTCTCCACATGTGGTGTGCATAACCCACGCACGGGCCGGAGAGAGAGAGCAGGTTAGGAGGTGGCGTGACTTCGGGATGGGGTGACTCCTGGATCTCGTGGGGTGATCATAAACACGACCTCCACCTGGATACTTGCATCCAATGAAATTAAATAATAATGCATTGTCCAATATTTGTAAAGTTCTGCATGGCAATGCTCCTGTTGTTACTAACAATAACAATCCGGATTTAAATTATCATTGGGGGTGAGGTGTTGGCAGGGTGGGGCTGCTTCTTGATCTATCCCCTTCCTACTCCCTCATACACACCGACGGTCAGACAGTGTAATATTATTCTGGGCGGTCACAAGACTCTAGGGTTTGGACCGATTCAACTTGAGTGTGATGAGTACTTGCTGCTGTAACATCCTGTAGTAACATCCTGTTTGTTGTGATGATGTCGGATACTACTTGGTTACTACACTCTGGTAGAAGACTATTTGTGGGTTATATGTACTCGGGGAGAGTATACGCGAAGTTTGATTCCAGTCTCCTTATGATGAGTCAGAGATCACTATAGATATGATGAGACACACCCATCCTGTCCCTCCCACGTACACTCTGTGCGAGAGTCTCGACACACTTTTGCTTCTTTTCAAATGAATGCGTGCCCACGTGCAGTGTTCCTTATTTTCATTGAAACCTGTAACTCAGTCTTGTTAGTTTCAATATAAACAGTTAGACATTGAAGATTTATAATCCAGAAGAGGTATAAATAGAGTGTAGGATAATATAGATTTGGCATAGGGCATATATAATAAAGTACGTATCTGGCATTATGCATAGGGTAATATAGATATATATGGCTTTAGGGTAATAAGGATCTGGCTTTATTGTTATATAGATCTGGCTTTAGCCATAGAGCGAAATATAGATCTGGCATAGAGCATATATATATATATAGTTGAACATATACATCTATCATTGAGCATATGATAGTATAGATCTGACATAGCCTATGATAATTTAAAACTGGCAGAAAGTGGAGTGGGGAAATGTCAGGTATACCTGCATAAACCGCTAGTATTGTGTTTACCTGTTGAGATATACGAGAATGATGAATTGTGCATAGGCAACAGGCTATTTCTCATGCCTTGTAACCATGATTAATAATTGAAAAAGGAAATTACTAGTATCTTACTACTCTCTATAGTAATTATATTGATTTCATTCACTGTGTACACTTCCAGATGCCATTCTCATGTTTATGTATTTATTCATGATCCTATTGCGGGTCTCAATATGGACTTGCTATGTATCAATTATCTTACGTTTCTTTCTCTTTCTTTCCAGTGGATCAAGCACAGTAGCTATTGACAACAAGATAGAACAAGCCATGGTGAGTTTAGCTATTAGCTGTCATGCTATTCTTTAATACTTTCATTAAGCACTAGTGCACTGTGCTGTTTTGTTCCACAGAACTATTATTATAGTCATTACCACATAGACACTAGTATATATGGAGATCTGTATCGAACTGTGGTGTTTGATATGAAGGTGAGTGGTACGGGATAGTCTTGTCAAATTGCACTAATGTATGTATTCTAATTTTATGTCAGATCTGCATTACTTTTAAAGTGCATGTCTATAGAAATTGTTGAAGGTTAATACTAGTAATTTAGAAGTCTTTATGTTGGATAGTATTTTTCATTGGGGACGTCTTAGCTTTGTTCTTTCATGCTATGCATCCATCCGTTGTACCAGGTACATATACTTGTAACAGGTACATACCCTTGTAACAGGTGCATACCCTTGTAACAGGTACATGTATACCATTGTAACAGGTGCATACCCTTGTAACAGGTGCATACCCTTGTAACAGGTACATACTCTTTTAACAGGTACATACCCTTGTAACAGTGCATACCCTTGTAACAGGTACATACCCTTGTAACAGGTACATACCCTTGTAACAGTTACATACCCTTTTAACAGGTACATACCCTTGTAACAGGTGCATACCCTTGTAACAGGTACATACCCTTTTAACAGGTACATACCCTTGTAACAGGTACATACCCTTGTAACAGCTACATACCCTTGTAACAAGTACATACCCTTGTAACAGGTGCATACCCTTGTAACAGGTGCATACCCTTGTAACAGGCACATACCCTTTTAACAGGTACATACCCTTGTAACAGGTACATACCCTTGTAACAGGTGCATACCCTTGTAACAGGTGCATACCCGTGTAACAGGTGCATGCCCTTGTAACATGCACATACCCTTGTAACAGGTGCATACCCTTGTAACAGGTGCATACCCTTGTAACAGGTGCATACCCTTGTAACAGGTGCATACCCATACCCGTGTAACATGTACATACCCTTGTAAAAGGTATAAATGTACATACACTTGTAAAAGGTATAACATGTACATACCCTTGTAACAGGTACACACCCTTGTAACAGGTACATACCCTTGTAACAGGTACATACCTAGGTACATACCCTTGTTGTAACACAGGTGACATCGCACTTTGTCGACTGACAGTTATTCTAAATTTCATTCCTTCTGCCGCAAACATTCTCCACTATTAACACAAGTTTTGTGATCGTCGATTAAGATTGACATTGCATGATAAAGATATTATTACCCTAAGGCTAATGTCTTTAGATATCGTCCATATCCAGGTTTTGGAATAAGCACTATGTATTATCCCAAATGCAGGATATTGACGATATCTAAAGACACTCGGGTAATAATCTCTATGAATATAACATTTTCAAAAAAAATCCCTTTGATATTCATGTGGTTAAGAATTAAGGATTCATTATGAAGTTGGTCAATAACCACACCCAATACTGCCATTATATCATCACAAAGGTTATAATTTACACCCTTGGAAAGCAACGACACGTATTTTGCAGAGGCTAATAATAGTCCAATCTAGAGATAATATCTAGTGCTGTCAATCCCCTACCCAGACACCAATATGTGGTGTGTTGTATATGGTGGAGTCAATTTATACACGGATAAAAATACATATCCTGAGGCCCACTGCCTGTACAAGAGCTGCCTTAGATTGATCAGGGTGATGACACATGTATGCTAGACAAAACAGGACAGACCGTCACCTTAGCCAAAACAATCAACATCAAGCTGATGTTCCAAACAAGGAAAGGGGTGGAGTCTGGCAGGAAGGAGGCGGGGACTAACTCACTGAACCAAGCCGCGCTGGTCAGCCTACTGACAGGTATATTTAGTCCCCGTGGTGATAACTGGCTAGTAGTAACAGCTGGCTGTTGGAGCGACAGGTTCAGATACACTGCAGTAGGAAGGAACTCGGCACACATAAACACGACGCACAGCCTGCCCACAGGACACGCTCGTTTCTCTCAACTGGACTCCATCTCGTACTATGAGTTGTGCAGTAGCTCCCAGATCCATGGAAATGTCCCAGAGTCCGACTGTAGGCTACCTCAGGTGTGATCCGTCAAACATCATCAGGACGCTCGATATGAAAATTGCTGTGAGTAGAGCCCGATACTAGAACCTGATTTAATCCCGGCTTAGCCTTATACCTAATTATATTACATTCATGAATTCCTGCCCTGGGTTGTTACGCACTTGGTTTTCGAATTAGTTTCGTAACTTTTACTACCAATTTAATTAATGTGTCGTCGTTAACACTTATTATTACCTGGAATATGGTTTACTTTTGTAAGGTATGGTGTTTTAGGTTTCAGTTGAAACAAGGCAATTTTTCCGCTTGTCTTTATGTATATTATATGATAAAGTTTTGAAACCACTAGTGTACAGTAGGTATATATTTTAATTAAAAAATAATGATCAATACTACTATTAGTATATGATTGGCATGTTGTACTTCATTAAGCGGCATGGGAACGAATATTAATCAATAATATTAATAACTACTTTCAAAGTATGGCACACAAGTTTACGAACTTTGATTTGTATGCCATAACGATAATGCTAAATTTGGCATCGTCTTTATTATTGGTGTGGATCCCAAATTAGTGTAATTCATTCCAGTGTATTTATTTAATTCTACGTTGATCTATATTCATATTCGACTTGCACTTGAGTGCTCTATCGTCGCGTATGGGTGAAAGATTCTGGCTGCGACGTTAAGCAACAATTCACTCACGCATGACGTGTTAGTATTACTAGTATTCGGTTTACCTGCCATGGGAATCCCAATGAGGTCAGCCTGGTATATATAGAACATGAACATACTGTTGTTTTCCCCCCCGAGTACTTCCTTGTGTGTATTGAGGTCATGCGAGTCATTCTCTTCAACTGTACCTCTTTATAGTACATCCATTCTTGGCAAACAGTGGTTCCCCAATTTTTACTAAAATAAAAAAGAAATGTTTCAATGTGTGTATCTATAGATCTATCCACCAGAGAGTTGGTATTTACTAGCACGAGGTAACATGGCTATATTTGAGTAAAGTTTATTGTAATAATGTTGGAAATAAGCTTTGATTTTCTATGGTACCATGTATTTTTTTGCTTTGTTATCCAATATTTTACAAGCTGTGATATGAGCACATTCTTGAAAGCAGCTTTAACAACCAATATTTTTAATGTTTATGATCGGTAAAAAAATCCGTCGACTAAGATTCTCAGTCTAATTAGTTGGCATCCTGCTTGAGGATGAACTTAAACCCAGATTCGATTGTTTGTCAAGTAGCTGCTGAGAGCTCCTGGCAACACTTGCCGCACGGTGCCAGGCAAACGTAATCTACTGGTAGTCTGTTAACTTGTGAGATGAACCCGTCACATATCCTCATTTCATCATTTGTTGATTCAGAGTATAAAGCAATCCTTTCATTAAACATTTCTTGTTAAATAGTGTCAATATTTGACGAGACATTTTCTGTTTGAAATGAAAATTCAAATTAAAACCGTTCGATCATGTCGCGTACAGTACAGCACTAGAAACTCGTCACAAAATTTATGTTAAAAAAAAAAGAAGCAAATTTGGCAGTCCATAATATGCACTGAACCTATTTTACAAGTCGACGAGAAAAGTCAATAATATATCACTGAATTTTTGTTTGTTTGTTTTATATTGTCCGAAAGCAAGAAATTCATTTAAATATATTTTTCTACACTCAATTTTAAGAATTTGTGACAATTTCAGTTAAGACTGATAGTATACACCACACACACCAAGTAGAGACCAGCCCTGATGTATCGAAACAGAGTTTGAGATTTTGCTTAACTCAGCTGTCTCCTATTGACTCAGTGCTGTAACCTGAATAAAAACTCAAACCCAGCTGAGATTTTTCTCAGTTTACAGCACAAACTTAATGGGATAAATCTCATTGTTTGTTTCGAGAAAATGGGGGTCAGGAACTCGATGTGCAGTCTTTCTCTCTTCTGCACATAACAGGAGATAGGTTTACTTAGAAACAGGTGTTTCTTTTCTGCACACATGAAAACTAGCCCACGAGTTGCTCAATTTATGTAATCTTGCAAGTGTCATGTTGTTTTGACATGCCCTACATCAACCACGAATATATCATACGTTGTGACGTGCCCTACGACAAATGTGCCCTACGACAAACACGATTAGAGCATGTCTGACACAACAATATTAAAGTAAATAGATAATCAATACTAGGAAGATATGTATATGTTACCTGTATAGTATATATACTTATGCCCCACGAGTGCAGATAGGTAATACGGTTGCAGGTATTGGATATAAAGAGACATCCCACGACCTTGAGCTGGAGTGGCAGGCCATGTTGACATGCTATAGGTGTAGGCTGCAGTATGTTCACATGCTCGAGGGTATGGGAGGCAGCCAGATACACTTAGGCTGATGTTGACATCGTTGTAACAAGGCTCCAAACGATGTCCCACTCTCAGTCTGTCACACGGTTCACCTGGTTTTATGCTTCTGCTCGTCTCATAATTATGACAAAATTGAAATATGTTAGGGCCTTTGTTTGAATAGAGAATTAATAACATACAGCAACAACCAGAAACAAGAGACGTTAACAAAAACACATCACTCTGCTGTCGGCAACCGGAGATGCCATCCATATACATCTGTGAATGTGGTTAATCCAGCATAGACACGAGGCATTTTGGGAAATGAATGTCTTGCGTAGAAAGTTACTAGTAATAAATTGTCAGCCCATTGGAAAATGTCACAAAGCAAGGAGGTAATGGCTTCGGTACATGCCACAAAGCAAGGAGATATAATGCCTTCGGTACGTGTTAGAATATTTTATCGTATACGCAGAAGCATGTGAAGTGCTGTGGCTAGTACCGATGAAGGATCTCTGTTGTGTGCTAACGGAGCTTGTCCAAACTCACGGTTGAACTGGGCAGCATAAAGGAATTCCATTAACCTTAACTTGCCCTAGACTGGCTTGGATATTCGAGCCGATTGCATGCACCTTTGTTATGTCACATCGCGGGCTGATATCGTGCCTGTGTTTGCTGGAGAACATTTCCATATCTGTCCCTCAGGTGAAAACTCCTCATGGATACACATTCCTTTGAATTTAGATTTTCTGATATGTCAATTTAGTATTGTAAAATTCAGCGTCATATCTGCAGATGTTATTTGACAAATATGATAAAATTCGGTTTGTATTAATTTGTGTGTAATAATATGTAAACCTCTTTCTTGTTGATTAATAAACAGCTTTTCTATGATTGCCTCCTTCAGAAAGTCGGTTAAATAAATTTTTTGGTGGTCTCTTGTTTTCTTCTGAACATCTTACTGGATTTATGGCTTCTGCGTACGAGTAATGATAAACCAAACAAGTGCATCCCTGGTTCGCCGAGATCATTGTCCTAGATTCCCACCAGTAATCGACCCAATTGTATTCCCATCATCATTGTCCTGGAGTTTTCCACGACTGTTTCCATCAGAGGTTTTCAACCCATTCCCAGTACTTTCACCACGCTAATGAGATGTTTTTGTCCTCTGCAATTTGCGTTATTGGCATGGACGTGTATCGTTAAATGGGTAAACGCTGGGGCGATGGCGATGAAGACTGACCAAAGACTGACCGTGTAGATGCACTCTGTGGCGATGGTCAGCTGGGTCCTGTAGGGGAAGGGGATATTACGGCTACTTTGCGGGCTTATTGATCGATTAATGTAAGTTGGTTTCGAGACACGCCAGTGCGCTGTCCGTCGCTCTCTTGAGTCAGAAGGAAATTTGCTGCGGGGTTTGGATGATCGAGCTCGGACCGCTCTGATGGAGGTAGCTTCCAAACATTTTCATCTTTTTCTTGTTCGATGTAGATGATGTGGCTTGTTGATATTCCTGAGGTTTTTCCCAATTGGTTTTGGAATTTGTTTATATCGTCTTTGCTTTATATTCGAATAAGGTTTGTTTATTCAACTCCATGTTTTATGTAAGACTTTTTCTTTTAGGTTGTTTATGTTCAGTCATTTATTTGATTTGGGACATTATGTATTTTATCCTGCGTTGGTATTCTACATTTGCTATCTATTGGGAGGCATTCCAATGTATGTATTTACACCTGATTGAAATCCTTGATATATTATTGGCTATCCTAATTTGTTTCTGTTATTGTCCTTTCCATGATGCGAGTTGAAAGTACTCATTACCAGTTCAATTTCAGGTGCTGATCCAGATTTCCGTTATTTCCGGCTGTGGAGATTTCTGTTCTCATGTCCTCTTCTGTTGGCTAATGTCCTCCCATTGGCTAATGTCCTCTCCTTTGTGTTGCAGGACCTGGTGAAGAGCCACCTCATGTTTGCTGTCCGGGAGGAGGTGGAGGTCCTGAAGGAGCAGATCAAGGACCTGATGGAGAAGATCGGGCAGCTGGAGTACGAGAACGGGGTCCTGAAGGCCAATGCCACCCAGGAGACGCTGTCCAAGCTGAACCCGCCCAAGACTCTGCCCCTGTCATCTAACTCGTCGTAGCAGCGGCGGGGAGCAGACTCCTCTCATCCCCATCGCTTGACCGCTTCAAGCGCCATTTGTGCTGTGGTAGCCGCCGCTGGTTGCGGCGTGCATGGACTTGGGACACACTGCTGTCCCATGCCCCGGGCGCATACTGGAGGCATCGTCACACCCGATCCCGACCCCCGAACCCGACCGCCCCCACTCCCCCGATACATTTCCCGTGAAAGAAGCGCGGGAACATGTTCCATTGTGCTATCATCATTGATCATACGAGACGTACAGCCAATTCCGGAGGGGAGTGATTGGGGTGTGATGGTCAACAATCGCTAACAGAACTAGCTGCCTCGGCACATTCGCACAACATCATGCAGTTTCTAACGAGATTGTTCGACAATATCGAAATTACGTGATCAGCTTCCCGTTACATCCCCTACCAGCCAAATGCTCCACGGCTTCACGACAATTCTTTGAGAACAATTCTTAATCGCGACGTTCATGTCTTAAAATCGCATGGGGAAAACGCTTCTTCGAGTCCGACCTGTTTTTATCATGTCTTAAGTCTTCTCGATGATCATGTTCTGTTTTAGCTCCCGCTGTGCTTGGATGGGTTTATTGGGGGTGCGGTAGGGTGACCGACGTGCAAGTATTCGAAGGACTGGATCGCTGGGTGCACATTGCTTCCCTTTGGTTCCTTCTCTCTTGACTGTGATTGGTGGCAGCAGGTGGGGAGGATGCAGGTTCCCCCCTAGCCACCTGCTGCCACACTGTAGATTGGTAGTCGCCACTTAGTCGTCGCTTAGTCGCCGCTACTCTGCCGTAGTGTCTGTCATCATTGTGTCCATCTTGGCCCAAAAGGCGGGATTTGGTTTAGTTTGAAGAGAGAAGACTAGTTGAAAAGCACAACTGGATGCTCTGTATCTAGGTCTCGATTCCACTGGCTTATTAATCTTAAACTTATATTAAGTTTTGCTGGGTTTGCAAAGTCTCCTGTTTAATGTCACATGGTACGACGACCAATAGGGAAAGTTTCAGATGTGCAGGCCACACACGCGATTAATTAATTTTAGCTATGTTTAATTATCGTATTTCGCGGTAAATCGTGGAATTTACCGTGAATATACAAACTCGCTGACCACACTAATTCACCATTTCTTGGTTGAATTTTATGTTTGGCTCATTACTGCATTAGTGGATTTTGCAGAGGACTTATTATGTTTACAGCCAACGGGGAAACTTGTTAACTTTCAGGGACATAATCGTGCGACCTCGAATCCAAAAGGTTATTTTTCATTAATGCTCTTCCTGATAGCACCATCATGGTTTGCTGTTCTGAGTTCAGTTGGGTGAAGAAGTAACAAAATGTTTCTAATTTCTAAAAGCGCAAAAGTGGAACGAAAGTCCCAGCTGAATATTTAGGGCCAAGATGGACACTAATCGATTGGACATTAGGCAGATATTCATGGCCTGTGTGTACATAGTATGAACTCTTTGGCATGGCATAATCTATATTTTATGCGAGAGATATATTTTATATTTGACAATGTGATAAACGTGCATGGGGACGATGTTGGAAGCTTTAAATATCGAACGATGACTGTACATTTATGATATTATTCACTATGAGGATGTGTACATAATATCCCATTGACATGTTCATACATTACAACTTGACATGTAATCTGAATATTAAGCAAGCCAGTACTCGTCCAATCAGATGTCAGCTCACGCCTTTGATGTATTTCAATTCCGTCAATCATGCTTACCTGCCTATAATGTTTGCCTACGATGATATGTGAAGGTTGTGTAGGGTTTCATGGTGTCTATATTAATGCTACCACACGTGTATTTGGCTGCATTTGTTTCATGCACGTTCTCTTGAATATCTGAGATAGTGATGTACGCTGATATGCTACTATTGCTAGTCAATTGTTACACACGATAAGATTGTTCAAATTTGTTCGAGTGTTAAGATTTCATTGATACTAACAGATTGGAAAAAGTAAATAACAATGTTAACAATAATGGTAATAATTATTATTATTATAAAAAAAAACACCATCAATTTTGTAAAGCACTGTTTATACCACTAAATTTGTGTTGAACACAGTTATTAATATATTGATTATAATTACTATCTAAGAAAATTCTATTCCTATGTATTTTATTCCTTTGTTACACTGACCAAGCCGTGATAGGAGTGCAACAATCTTAAAAGTGGCTTTAAACCCTTATTTCACACCTACAAAGCGTTATCTTTTCAATGTTTTACCACATGTTGGATGTCGATACTGCTCCCTTAAGCCTTGTGTAAATATTCCTACACACTGCGGTGTCGCTGTACAAAGCACACCTTCAATTGTACAATGTATATCTTGCACAGAAATTATTTCTTATTTATTCCTTTATCTGGATATCCCTATTATACAAAACATCAAGAAACATAATATACATCACACACACATACCCACACCGATTGATTTATTTTAATTTCTAACTTTTGTTGATTTCATAAACCGTTATATACTTTGTTTGTATGAAAACATACCAAGCTTAAGTATGGCATATACTGTAAGTCATGATATTAGTACTGTGACTATGATTTAATGCGACACCTAGATTTTAGACAGAAACGCAACATAAATTAAATGCGACCGATCATGCATCCATTCATGTTGGTTCAACATCCATTCAGTAAATGTGCACCAATTAAATGCGACTGCAGGTACATAGCATTTTTCGCATTAATATTATGCTCGCATTAATTTCATGATTTACAGTATGTATTTACATCGTTGTCTATGAAGTTCGGTTGCATGGCCCACACAAACATCATGGACTTCCAGTAAATTCTAAATTGTATACCGGTAACATCTTTTATTAACCAGGCACGATCGAGTAGGTTCGTACAGAGAGAGTGTGTCTCGTTGGGAGACAGTTGGGAGACACTCTTGAAGGTCGACCATCTGCCTTGAGAACATCGGTTCCCTTAATTACCTAACCTACGGCTCGCAAGATGGAGCCCAGAAATGGTTTGTGAGCATTTGAGAATGTACGATAGATGTAAATATGTTGATAGACAACTTCATGTTCTTTGGAATTGTAAATGCTTCAAGTCAATTGCTAAATGAATAAAATCGAATATGTTCATTATTTCATCTTCTGTTTTGAATCGCCTATTGTTTGGATGACTCTGATATTTCATGGTAATGGTGCTTTTGATGACGCACATGACTACAAGGATGACCCAGATGTGAACTGCTCAAGATTGTAATTATATGTAATTGTTCAAATCTTGGAAAGTCTCCAATTCAAAGAACTTGTGGAAAAGAACTTTAAAAAATATGTTTTGTTATAAGACAGTTGAAGTAAAATTCCCTTCTCAAAAGAATTTTAAAGGAATACGGACTTTTGTGAATGGAGTGTAATGTAAGTAATCCTTTCTGTCGGTGAATATTGATCAGTTATCCCCAGAGTGTCTGCTCGAGAGTAGCAGTGAGAGACGATGTAGGCACACAAGTAACCCATGCTGGTAGATGTATTATGTATGTGGAAAACACAATGTACTGAAACGAATGCTGTTGGATTGGTAAATGGAAACGGGCCATGGTAAGTTGCTAATCAAGACTACGCATTCAGTGTGTGTGGATAGTCCAGGTCTGGGTGCACGTTTATTTATAGAACAAAAAATTGGATCAACATGATCAAACAGCATTAGCAGGCCGAATTTGTCTAAGATAGATTTTAGATGTTAACCATAACACCCGACCAAACTTTAACACTTGGAAGAACAAACTAGACAGACATACAGGAATGACGCGTTCAGTGTTTAGTACAATGGAGAAAATGAGAAATGAATTGGGGTACCAGAACGTGAGCGTTCCACACTACTATCAAAGACATATAAAGCTACATAAGCTCTCTGCTACTAGCAAAATGCATACACTGGTGCAACGAATCCATATTTCATTCGGAAATACTGATGATGACCATTGCAATCTTGCTGTGCGATGCATGAGAATACAGAATTCCATTGTCTGAATATTGTCCTTGTGTTCATGTTCTTTAGATGTCCTTGCATTGCAGTTGTAGGACCAGCTTGTCCTCCTTTATATGTCCTTGCATTGCAGTTGTAGGACTATATTGTCCTCCTTTAGATGTCCTTGCATTGCAGTTGTAGGACTATATTGTCCTCCTTTAGATGTCCCTGCATTGCAGTTGTAGGATCAGATTGTCCTCATTTAGATGTCCTTGCATTGCAGTTGTAGGACCAGATTGTCCTCATTTAGATATCCTTGCATTGCAGTTGTAGGTCCAGATTGTCCTCCTTTAGATGTCCTTGCATTGCAGTTGTAGGACCAGCTTGTCCTCATTTAGATATCCTTGCATTGCAGTTGCTGGTCCAGATTGTCCTCCTTTAGAATCTGA
>JAULBO010152855.1:0-10830 GCA_032355325.1 Clypeosectus delectus
ACACACACACACACACACACACACACACACACACACACACACACACACACACACACACACACACACACTCCCTCTCTCTCTCTCCCCCTCTCTCTCTCTCCATTTCTCTAATTGTATTATCTCTCATGTAGTGCATACAACATGTTTGGTTTGTATGATACCAATGGAGAAAATAGTTAAAAGTATATTAGCTATTGCAGTTCCATAACAGGATGCATTTGGCTACTACTACTAATCTACTAGTATATAGTTGTGTGAATCCAGATTGCAAGTGGTATTTTGGCCACAATTTCAATATTTACAAACCCATACCTACACTGTAAAGAGCCTCGAATAAATTGACGGAGATTGTTTTTGTGTTTAATATCATAAATACAGAGTTCGAAGAAACGATGAAGTAGACCTGCTCCCATACATTCATTGTCAACAAAAGATTTTGTCGTAAATATATACTCGCTGTTGTGGTTTCAGACGAGTCGTCAATGGTAGACAAACGTAAACGACAGCGCTGTAGCCAAGCAGACCGAACTAGTGCTCAGCAGATTATGTTTGTGTATCATGCGGAGAGATATGTATATAATAAAAAAAAAAGAGGATTTATCTATGGGGTTGTTTGTAAACAACTGGACACTGGTAAAGTATGTGACAATTAAGTCGAGGTCGGCCATGGGACTGAGTCTATGGACTGGAGGCGTATAGAAACAGCCTGAAAATAGAGGCCTTTGTACACACACACACACACACACACGTGAATATACTAGTGTGACTAAATATTCATACTAGAACTTCAACTTAATTAATAAGTAATAACGATGTGATAACACATCGAATTGCACGTATACTATAGTATCTATTTATATAACACAACTTTACAAAATACTATAGTACTAGTATATTAAATTCAATTAATAGTAATAGTATTTGGAAGGCACGAATTTGTGTATATAAAATAGTGACCAATAATATATTGTATTTTAATCTGTGTTTTCTAAATATAAAGAATGCAAACATACAAACTCTTCGAATACGCAAATGAGTGACATAGTTTTATAAGCCCGCTACTAAACTGGTATTTGTCTCAATGGTCGTATGAACCGTATACGGGACTGGGAACCAGTTTAACAGCGGCTTACGCATCCTTTGTCTCATTGAACGCACCCCATGTTTTGCCAACAGCTTGGTGATACGCAAAATTAAACAATTTGCAAGATTCTGCATCCCTTGGCAACGACGCTAAGGGCGTTACACATACTAAGGAATGAGTTAACCATTTCAAAGATGGTTGACAGTGACTAGCATTCCGGTAGGCCGTCAACATCCACATCATCACATGTCAAGTGCGCAATTTCCTAATGGAAAACCGTCGGTTGACCGTCCAAGAACTTGCTAATGACGTTGAGAATATAGCGAAGGTTCTGCACACGCACGGGCATGCGCATAATGGCGGCTACATTTGTGCCCCAAGTCGCAAGCTATCACGGGAACACCAAGAACTCCGCCTTGACGTCGAGCAGGACATGATGACATGGTGTGGCGTGCGCCAACCGTGATCCTGACTTCATGAAGACCGTCATCACTGGAGATTTAGTCTTGGGTGTACGGGTACGAAGTATCCAACATCCCCAAAGCCAATGAAAGCAAGACAAGTATAGGGAGCAAAGTCGATGTTTACTAGCTGTTCTTTTGAACTACCGCGGTTTTGTCCATCTCGAATACGCACCAGAACGCATGATCGCTATCATCTTCGTGATGCAGTTCGGCGCAAGAGGCCGGACTCGTGGGAGTCACGCGACTGGCAGCTGTGTCATGACAACGCCCCGGACCATTCTTCGCACCTGATTCAGGATTTCCTGGCTAAGCACGGAATTTACGAGTTTAGCCAGGCTCGATCTCTACTCTTCAGACATGTCTCCATGTGATTTCTGGATGATAAGCTGAAGGTGCCACGGAAAGGGTCCGATTTCAGAGCCGAGTGGACCAGAACGCCATTCTAATTCTAAATAGGACATCGGGATTGTTTCGAGCAATGGAAGGAGAGGGGGCTGTGTGGGGAATCACAAGGGACATATACTCCACAAATTAGGTTATTAACTCTACGCCATATAGGTGTTTTAGGGGGGTAAATGACATTAATTTGATAATACATAAATATTTTTAAAAAACAATGAAAATCCTGGAAGACATCGCACTGTTTCAGAATATGTAATAACCTCGTTAGCGACCATGATTCCCTATGCAATCATGATCTTGTATAATTTAATACAGCAGCCAACAGCAGTCTATAATAATGGCAATTGAAACTATACTAGCTCAACTTGTGTTTGTAGCTATTTATTTCACTTCATTCAACTGGAATTATGTGGTTCGCTGGAGGCAACTAAAACTACGATGTATCGCTCTTGATTCAGGAAAACTTTCCACAATTTCTGGCCGAGTTTTCCCCGTCTCACCCGAGGACCACATTAATTCACAACTGTCATCAAGACGTCATATCCGCGTGTCGCTGCAGGGAGGATGGAAGTAGGCCAGTTGGTTGTAATACATCCCCCCTCCCGCAAACCCTTCCATTTACCGCAGTCCCGGCCACCACCGCCACAGGGACGTGACTGTGGGTTGGCCAGACAGGTTGATCCCCCTTCTGAGCACGTGACCTAACGCCGTCACCCCAGCTTCCCTCGTGTGAGGGTGTGGGGGAGGTTTTTGGTAGTCGTGACATGTCACCTCTGTGACAGTGTGTGGAGTACAAGGTGAGCGATGCCTCCGGCGGAATAAACAAAATTACGCAGTATATAATATTGGTTGAACCTGCTGCGCCGTGAGACAAACAAACATGTTCAATAAGCCAGGTTTACAGCTGTTTTCAGATATGATCAATAATTATAATAATAATATTTTTTGGAAGTTTTATAAAGCGCAATACGGTACTCCAAGTGGTTCTTCAAACCCCTGTGCAATCACATTCCCTCTCAGCTCCATGGGGATCATACAACCCGAGCTGCCGTGTTGCTTCACCATCACTTCCTACCGGGTACTTTATCAATGTAAACAAGTAAATATTTCTTATTTTATAGTTATCAGTAAAATTTAAAAAACACACCTCAAAACCGATGATCTACGGGATTAATCCACCATAACAAAATGGGATGGGTTTCCGGAAACGTACATTCGGCGCAAACTAAGCACAGACTTTGTGCAAAGTGTTCCTCGGGTACGTTGTCGATCGATAGATTACGCCAACTTCAATTACTTTGTCCATCATAAGTTTCTGGGACCCTATTCTCGAAACTTCTTAACATAAGAATTTCTTAGTCAGTAAAGGTCTCTTTAAAACTGATATATACAAGTAAGCAGAACAACAGTTAGGCAAATTCTTACTTAGAAGTTTCGAGAATACGGCCCCTGGTTTTCGAACAAAGACACATTTTATCATAAAAATCAAATCTCATTTAAAATCATTTATGAAACAGAAATCTGAAATTTGGAATGGCTACTGTTAGTTAGATCAATCCTAGAACGACGGAGAGAGAGAGAGAGTTGGAGGGAGGGGGAGGGGAGAGAGAGAGAGAGAGAGCGCGCGCGCACGCACATACACACACACACACATCACATACACCACACACACCACACCACACACACACACACACACACACACACACACACACACACATACATACATGTAGACACAACCACACATTTCCCCACAATGTCGCACATTTCTGGTCAATAAATACGTTTAAACTAAACTCAATTTATGTGATCATCCATGAATGATTTCGAATGACCCTGGTCCACCATCTTCAGAACGAATGGTAACATATCCACACACCCTAAAGATAGTGATATCTGTATTTAGATCAAAGATTAATTGTAATCTTTGTGATACCCAGCTCGTGTATATTCAGTTTAGGTTTATAATGAGTATCCGAACGCACATACATACATGTACCATGTATGTCACACACACGCACACACACACACACACACACACACACACACACACACACTCGCACAAACGGACGCACGCAGGCCCGCAAAAACACAGACACGCATGCACGCACACATACGCACACGGTGCCCGCATGCGCATTATACATACATCTACTCGCTAACACGGACACGTATACACGGACGGACACACATACATACAGAAACACCCACTCTCACACGCACACACATATATACGCACACGCATACACACGTACATACACCCACATACGCGCGCGAACACACACACACACACACATCAGCGTAGACTCTGTCTATCCCTGTTATAGCAACGTTTGTGGTGTGATATTGATTTGGAAAGGCTTTAAAAATACGTCAGTTTTAGGAGGTAATGTTGCAAATAAAATACGTTATTCAGTCTCTCATGATTACAATCACATTTCTTTTATCAATCGATAGAACTAATTGTATTGCAAAAGCATTTGAAAGTGGAAAATCTCGTTCCATGGCTATATGAGAGTGCTAAACAATTCACAGTCCACTGCTTAAAGCATTCGTTACACGAATCTGGAATTCTTATTTAATTATTTGAGCTTTATGTTCTATTATGTCGATGCGATTAGAAACAAAACAACAACGAGCCTATTGTATGCCTATACAATTATTTGTTTTTTAATACGTAATACAACAATCCTAAAATATCAAATATCAAATATTGTAATATGATAGATAGCATACATACATACATGTACATACATCATCATTATGCTAAACACATAATGATATTCTGGAAGAACAATGCCTGATTATCATGTAATATTTAGGTGATGCATACACGTTATAAGTAACATTACAATACCTGGTAGAAGATCATCGAATAACAATTATATAATTATAGTATACACATACATGTAACCCGTATGCGTTTCAGAGATTGGCGATAAGGGCTAACGCAAAGTTAAAACACATACAAAGCTATGGAACTTTTTTATTTGAAGTTAAACCTTCATAACCGAACGAGTTAAAAATCAAGTTTCCTGTTCTCGCAATGTCTAGCGGATTCACGTGTTTACTGGCACGGGGAGTTGTTGCCACAGATTCCCAATTGTGCAATCTGATTCTCCTTGCCAATATTCCACACCCTGTGGGAATTATTCCAATCTTTGTAATTCTGATTTTGTTCCTTGATATTTGTCAACTATGCTAGAAAAAAAACCTACCACTTGGTTGATAAAATACAACAGGACGCAATTACATTATTTCCCACGTGCGTCGGGACGTTGTTTTCGTCGCCAAGTAAAGCTCATCAGGCGTTAACGGTAGCGAATTGCAAACTCGTAAGGATTCCTCTATCATTACTAATACGGCGATTACTGGTGGTTCTACTACTACTACTACTATTACTACTACTACTACTACTACTACTACTGCTTCTGCTGCTACTACTACTACTACTAGTACTACTATTACTACTACTATTACTTCTACTACTACTACTACTACTGCTGCTGCTGCTACGACTACTACTAGTACTACTATTACTACTACTACTACTACTACTGCTTCTGCTGCTACTACTACTACTGCTTCTGCTGCTACTACTACTACTACTGCTTCTGCTGCTACTACTACTACTACTACTACTACTGCTGCTGCTGCTACGACTACTACTACTACTACTACTACTGCTTCTGCTGCTACTACTACTACTACTGCTTCTGCTGCTACTATTACTACTACTACTACTACTGCTGCTGCTGCTGCTACGACTACTACTAGTACTGCTACTGCTACTACTACTACTGCTGCTAGTATGACTACTACTACTACTACTACTACTACTGATGTTGCTGCTACTACTACTACTGCTGCTGCTACTACTGCTACTACTACTATTACTGTTGCTGTTACTATTATTAAACACACACGCACACACACACACACACACAACCAACACTTCATATTGACAGTGTTTTGGCATGTATTAATATGACGAAAGGCATCCTAGAAATATCTTACTACTGTATTCTTTATCATAAAAATGCAGTAAAATAGTCACTTAAATATGAGCCAACATCTCCCCCCATTGAAATACACTATGAAACACCCACCACCCCCGACACACACACACACACACACACACACACACACACACAGAGAAATACACACACACACACACACACACACACACACACACACACACACGCCTACTCCATTTGTTGATACCTTGTTTCTCCTCGGTCAGATCCCAGACATACATCATCATGGAATGTGCTGAGAAGTTGCAGTTAACTGGATCCGAGTATATGTGGATACTGTCCATGGACTCTGTGCCAAAGACCATAAAGTCTTGGGTCAATACTCGGCGACTGCCTTATGGACTTTTTGGCAAGTTTCGAGGAAACTACTTTGCGTATAATATCCAAGTTAGCTTACTGGCATATTTGTCAAACATACGATAGTAATTGTACATTATCATAAGCACACAAACACAGTGCACTGATAACATTGTAAAGAGAAGTGAGTAACACACATACATGTAGACCCTGCTGCTGCTATGTTATACAGAGGATTACAATAGGTGTCTCAATAATCGTGGCAACTACTGTTGAATTTAACAATAACATGAGTTGGAATAAAATAAATATAATGTGTTGTGGGTCTATTTGATGCTCCAATACGTAATACACCATCCCATTGCAAAGAAATAAAACTAATTGGCGTTTTACCTTTGATGTACGATTTTTAGAACTCATGACAATAATGGAAAGGTTATATTTGTGAAACAGTCGCAATATATTGAAAACATTGTGTTAAATCCTATATTAATGTGACTACATCAAGTTGTTGTTGTTGTTGTTAATTGGGGTTTAAAGCCGTTTTCAATCATGTGCTCATACCACGGCTTGCACGGTGTATGCAGTGTATGCAGTGTATTCATGTGCATTATGACTGCTTGTGCTAGTCTGGGTATTTCACCAGTCGATAACACCAGCGAGCTCATGTTTTATTCTGACCGAACGGAAAGCGGGAGTAAATCTACCCAAATACCGTTGTATTGAGAATGGCAGCATTAGCAGAATGATGTCATGCTGAGTATCTCACACGATGCCAGTTCGTCATCAGGCATCTGGTATGATTACGGGAAGTACGCAATGGCTGAGGCGATCGACACCACCGCAACTATCTGGAAGGCTGCGTTGAAGAAATTGGTTGTCGGCGGCAGCGTCATGCGCGACGTCCTCTCCCCCAACTTCTCCTGCAGCGACATGTCGATGGACTATTGGCGGGACGGCGAGAGGTTGTATGAGTGAGTACGTATGGAGACTACACGACACACGCAGGCGCCTGCAGTAGAGACGTTAACGGAATTTCGTTGATAAATTAATGCAAACATACTTCACAACATTGCGTGTGGGTTAGACTAGACGATGTATTTATTATAGTAGTTTATACTATTTAATTCGTCTTTGATACATGTACATCTGGTAAACATAAACGCAATATTGCGGTTTGAAGGTCCCCAACTACAGTACCAGTAGTAACTAACGTACATGTGGTCTTGTTGTTTGTAACAACACGTAATACATGTACCTATAGGCGTGTCTTTAGGCCAATTTATGTTTGCCATCATAATGTAGGTCAGCCTCTGTAGGCCTGTGTGTTCTGTAAGCTATGACATCATGTAGGCTAGCTTCTATAGGGTAACCTATATGCAGACCAGATTGTAGGTCAGCCTGTGTAGGCCAGAGTGTAGGCCAACCAGAACTGTGATGCTAATCGCGGCTTTAAAGATGCAACGGAATGTGTAATGTGAATCTGTCTGCGCCAGAAGGACCAACAATATAGGCTTTCACTAGAAGCCTCCAAGAACTACCGATATCGCGTCTGCTCCATATTTAATCTGTGAAACCGGTTGCCCCATGTCGCGAAGGATCTCAACAATATGCTGAATCCATAATTTAAAACATAATAATTTCTAAAATATCCGTAGCAATTGTAATTTATTCGTGATTTCTGTACGTCAATGATTCAATGATGGCACAGGCTACGGATGCTATGATTAGAGAATTGACATTTTGAACTGTTGAAATGAAACATTTATGTTACATAGTTGTACTCATGCCAATTAAGTAATATTATGGTACACGGAACGATCGCTCGAAAAGTATTAACAGTAATATATCAGATCCGATAGCATATACTAGTATTGCAAATACAAATGATGCAATTGATTACTTTTGATGACATCAGAGTCAAACAGGTATACCAGGGCCAGCACGTAATATCTTTCATGCCCATACATAATATAATTACACTGACTTTTATGAAGCAAACATCTACTGTAAATGTTAATGATGAACGGGCACTGTTTGCATAATTGAATAAGATCATTAAAAGTCATCGTATTGCTCATTGAGTTCGGCGTCTCTCTGTGTGACGATCCCACACAGAAACGGGTGGCTTCATTTTATACGTAATGACGGACGCTGTCTTTTCTGTCCACAGGACGCTGCTGAATGTGTCAGTTTATAACAAGAAACGGGACAAAATAGATTTCAACTCGGCGGGTCAACTTCGGCATCCAAAGTTGCAGATAATTAACCTTCAGAGGTCGACTGCATCTGGAGGCAGGAATTGGACGGTGGTGAGGAATAGTTTAATTGTATTTAAATATATCTACATGTATTATATATATGTATATTATATATATATCTATATATATATATATATATATATGTTTTATTGAGATTAAGAGCCGATTTCAAGATGGTTGCACACGTACACCTCACGGCTTGTCGGGCAGGAAAAACACGGCAACACCCATAAGGATTTATAAGGATTATTAATATACTGCCCTAGTACAGACATATTACACCATATTACAAACGAGTCGTAAGATTACTTCCGCGAAACTTGATGCCGGGTTTCCAATTGCACACAGTTCAAGGTTGCACCCCCGCACTACCTGGAGCATAACTACATGTAGCCGTAAAATCAGTTTATGTTTCACTGCGTTTTACCCCCTTTCCCTCGGCCCCGCGATGGTTTGGAAGTGTTAACACGGGGGAAATCATGAGTGTGATGTATACCGACGAATGTCGTTGACACCATATAGTTTTTCATATGATTTTTGTTCTAACAGCCATAGCCTGTAGATGTCATTTGTTATTCCAGTTACCAGTAAATTAACGTAATGACATGACCTTCCCTCTGAATATTGTGTCAGATAAAAGCAAACCATTTGATAATAAAACAAATATAATACTACTACTACTAACAGGAGCGTAGCTAGCTTCCTATGAAATGTACTCAGAGGACATTCGAAGCTAATATTATCATCCGGATGTGCTATTTTCCTGCATTTAAATGTCGTAAAAAGCCAAACTTGTAACATAACGTGTATGCACATGCGTACACTATGTATAGATAGATACGACACTTACTGAATTGCACCCAATCGTTCATGCCAGTGCTTACCTTCAGATCGGGGATTGGACACGGAAAGGTTTGTCGGTGAAGCGCATCACGTGGCCAGGGGAAACCAACGGACCTCCGAAGGGGAAACCCAAACGTCGATTTCTGCAGATAGCCACCCTGGAAGAGAAGCCGTATGTTATGTACGTGGACATGCCTGCAGATGGGTCGTGTGGCAGTCATAGAGTGCCCTGCCATATATACCCGCGGGTAGAAGGCTCCAAACAAAGGTACGCAATCAACGGGAATTGGCGTATTGGGAATATTATAATGTATTGTAATATATTGAATGTCATTGTGCATTTTTCTGGGTATACACCGGGACATACTATTTGGTCGGGTACTAGATATATTCTGTAAAAATACAACGGAATCTACGGTAGCTTCGGGTACATACACGTTTTTAAGAAGTTATCGACGTCGCTTTTATGACACTGGAACTTGTCGAAGGGTATATATTTTATTATTTTCCTGTTCAAGGTTCATGCATTTAAACAGTATACACAATTGGTGTTATATCATGATAATAGTAATTTTAGTGACACAACTATTCTGATGAATATTGGTCGCATTATTATAATTGAGGACCAACTGAACGAACGTGGTACCTCATTGCTAGAAACCAGCTTCACATAGGAATGTTCTCATTGCTGTACATGAACACCAACAGTCGTGATGTCCCAGCAGGGCTTGGATTAGAACACGAATGTTACATCTCTATTGTACGCTAAAACATGCCGTTATTGATTGCTGATCGTACAAATCTCATCTCCTGTGCCTGCTTGGCTTTTATAATATTTCAATAAATCTTCCCTCCGAGCTAAACTACAAAATACTGTGTTCACAGTGGCGAACAGCGTGTTCTTTGAAACAGTTCCCTCTTGCAAATTGAATATCAGATTTATAAAAAAACTGGATCATGCATATGTAACTTGTTCAACTGAAAGAGGCAAGCTATTATTATATCTCAACTATCTCCGTATTTAAATAATCGCCAAGCAAGTGGTATGCACCTGATACACAGGGGGTGAAATTAACAACGGAGTGGTCTTGGGACCCCAAATACAGTTCTATATACACATTCCATTTGCGATATATATTGATGTCTACTATAGAAAGACAAACTATTAAATAATCAACTATGGAATGAGAAATCTATGCACGTGCGCACTAATCATGCCATTATAATTATATATTCGGCTACTGTGTCCTAGGTTAACTGACATGCCGATAATAGATTTATAGGCATGTTTTGTTGATCGGTAATCATCAAAGCTCTACACCATGTGGATATGACATTGACGTTAGCTAGGAGAATGTTGTCATCAGTTCAAGCTGAATGTTACGGGCGTTTCGTGCCCGCATCATTACTCGCTTACAGAACGAATTCCCCACAGCCGCCACTGG
>JAULBO010152966.1:0-14996 GCA_032355325.1 Clypeosectus delectus
TATATATATTATACCCATCAGTAGAATTTATTAAAAATAATTTACTTTCATCCTCTGAGACTATTGATAGTCTACCCCGCGAGCTATTTCACGAGCATGGTTGTCCTTTTAATGCATTCACCCTGACCTGAGTGTCGGAAAACGGAGATATTGCCCATACTTTTATGTCCCAAGGCATGGTGGCGTATATGTGTGACGAGACAATGGGCCTGAGTTCCAATGATGCGGTCGTACTAATCAAATAATAATTTAATAATTTATTTCATCAGCATCCTATTCGAGAGAAAATTAATCAAAGAAAAATGAAGTACCATGTAAAACAACCGTTATTCAGTTACGATATACGTCGTCTTAAATAAAACATTATTAGATGTGTACATGTATGTTCGCATACTTGTGATAAACAACATCACACGAATACTTTTGTCCGACAACTGTAGATACAGGCGTTCTGATGGACCTCTGGGATCTTTGGTGATTTCCCAAGGCAAAGATAGTTACTGAAACAGATAGCATCTGTTGGAATTGGATAATCAAGACTTATTTGATGTCTAAAAGACCAGCGATATCTTGAAGACAAATGTCGTGTCCTTTTCTTTTTATCCTTATCTTTTTGTGTTGCATATTCGTTTTTCACAGGTACATGTACCAACAAACACCATATATATCCCGGGGTTACCGGTTTCCGCCACAATAAGAAATCTTTGGTCAATACTTACTATTCGCAGGAATAATATTAATTCCTATTACATCTCTACAGTCACGGACTTAACTACTATAGTTTGTCACAATTTCAGGTAAAGTCCAAAACAACTTGAGCACGCAAACCGCCGATCAAATTCGGCGCCATTTTTCTTTTGACTGGAATTTTGTTCCGGTTTTCGGCGATCACATGTTGAAATAGATTAAGTTTTATCCGTCAATATCGGTACACACGTTTATGAATCTAGAAAAACATACCTTCCGTTTATCCATTTTATACGAGAATGTCCCGACGAAGCAGTAACAGCCTACAGGTTTATCTAATTTAGTATATTTAAAACCTTTGACCGAGCCCATGATCTCGCGATACGAGACGATATCTGGCAGTGGCGGAAATAGGTTACTGACTGAAATGGGTTACGGCGGGCTACATACTAGTATAGTCTGGCAGACAATTTAATACAGTGCTACTGTACATGTACATCAAAAGCTACTTCACACATGTCAATAAAAGTGCTAAAAAAAATCAGTGTACCCAACCAGTTCAAAATGTACGTCTCCGTAGATCGTCGAATGACATTTCTGTCTATTTAGCCTCACATACATGTATGTGCCCAATATTTGAAGGGGTGTAGAGGGTTAATGTAATATCGATTTTACATACTAGTATTCGAACACTAATATGGAACTCATTCACCTGCGTGACATACCGATATGTTTCATCTCAAAGCACGTGCACAAAAATTGCAATACATAATTTATGACACCCGTTGATAAAAGTAACAATAGTTTCCCGAAGATTGTGGTTAATTTTATCACGTCTTAGGATAATATTGGTATGAAAACACCCTAGGTAGAGATTCTCTATTATTTTATATTCCCTGAAATTGTCAGGTACATGTAGTATATACTACTAGTATGCGGACCCTGCATAATCATACACACTACACATACCTGTCATATTACATACGGTACACTCGTTACCGTAGAATCTCGCGAAGCAACCCCCTCTTTCGGATAATTGCATGTACCACGACCTTTCCATCGATATGCATATTGACCAACATCACACACATACTGTACTAATAATGCTGTGTCTGAGATGAATCATTTGTCAGCGAAGGTATCTTCACTTATGCTCAGCTCGTAATCAAGCTTAGTATGTGACACAGTCTTTGACGGTCTGTGGTGGCATTAGTCTGTGTCGTGACACTTGTCACTGGCCACATGAAAGACAAGCTTGACAAGGGGGATCAGAAGTCTTCCCTTACTGGGGTTTCCTCGTGGAACTGCCAACTAAGACGACCTACATCCACGCGCTGTGGCTGATACTGTAACCATTTATGTCATCTTGCTACAAGTACTAAATAACATTGAAACTGCATGGTGATATAATATAAGTTACATCTACATGTATTATGTACTGTATATAGGTAATGAATTATCGAGCCAATTCTCTCTCTCTCTCTCTCTCTCTCTCTCGCTTTCTCGCTCTCTCTCTAGCTCTTTCTTTCTTTCTCTCTCTCTCTCTCTCTCTCAACAGCTCTGTCTCTGTCTGTCTCTCACGCTTTCTCTCTCTCAACACCTCTATCACTCCCCCCCCCCCTTCTCTCCCTCTGGCTCTGTGCCTGTCTGTCTCTGGCTCTCTCTCCCTCTCTCTGGCTCTGTGTCTCTGTCTGTCTGTCTGTCTCTCTCTCTCTCTCTCTCTCTCTCTCTCTGTCCCACCTATATATATATCTCTCTCCCCCCTCCTACTCTCTCTCTCTCTCTATTCCCTATCTCTATATCTCATTCAGTTAATTTCACATGTACGACACACTACTTCCCCCGCGACTGACTGTACAAATTACATGTACTGAGTTGAATGCAGGAAAAAAAGTTGCCGTTAACGTATTTACTACGCCTTATCCACCGGAGGCGACATACCAGCGATTCGTGTTAGCATTATGGCCAATTTAGTCACCAAATTACCACAAATTTGTCCATGCATGTACGAGCAGCATAATTAGAGAAGTCAAATGAAATAATAATGAAAATATAATGTTTATTTCCGTTGATATTAAAAATGTATCATGTGTCTCAGCGTCGGTTGACTACAATAACACACGTATATATAAAATATAACCGTTTTATGCGTGTCACTTATTTCACTATAATGTAATTATATTGCACACTTTTCATAAACACAGTGCCACTCGTACACGACGGAAGCTGACACACATGCGACCCTAGGTTGGACCGGTCTGCAGAAATTGGCTACTTCGGAAGGCGACCGGAAAAACACTTAATCCAACAACAACAACAACAACAACAACAACAACAACATCAAGAACAATTTTCATACAACTACATGTACATTTTATACTCCCATGCCTCTCGCAATCCAAGGTAGTTAGTTACTCGCTATACTAGTATATGATGTATGTGTACAGCGTATTCATGACCTCTTTATACAACGTGCGATTATGTATTTGCAAATACAGTCAACTCCCACTGTGTCGAACCTCGGCGGACCGAGGTATAATATCGTCACATCGTGACTATCGAGAGACAGGAGTTCAATAATAAAAAAAAATAACAGATAAAAGAGCTACACCATTCAAGTCTTTATTTCTTCTCATCTGGTCACAATCACAATATAAGTACTAGTAGTCGATTAACATTGACATTGCATCATAAAGATATTTTATTACGATATTGGTGTCTAGATATAGGCAACAACCTGCTTTTGGGGATGAGAACTATACACTGTATTCACATACTAGTAATACAATGTCCATCGATACTAGTACTAGTATATGAACATGCTACGGATCATTCCCAGGTTATGGTCAATGTTGGAGACCGAATTTCTCTTTGAGGCGTGTGGTAGCAAAGATGGAGAGATAAATAGAGAGAGAGAGAGAAAGAGAGAAAGAGAGAGACACACACACACACACAGACAGAGAGAGGAGATATACTGTAGGAAGCGAGAGAGATAGGGAGAGAGAGGGAGGGAGCGAGAAATACATGTTACATGATGTAGATAGATACCAGTAGAGAGAGAGAGAGAGAGAGAGAGAGAGAGAGAGAGAGACGTTGGGTCAGTAATGTTGGTCCCGATTTCGTATACACCGGAAGTAATGCCACCGGAAGTTACCGTCCTTGCGCAGTCGTATCTCGAAGTACAGTTAGTATCCTTGATTTCTCAGTACCAACATCAGCCGGAGATTGATGGTTTCCTGCACTGCAACATTCTGCTGAATTCCAAATTAATTTGTCTAACAATTGACTACAAACCGTTATCAAAAAAAGGAGAACATTGCAATGGATTGGTACAGATATATCTTTTCACATAATATATATGATAATTAAAACATTAAATGTCTATAGAAATTAAATGGAAATCTACGCCAGTGTCGGACACATAGGAAGTGTAGTGTTACCGCTATGAATAGCGTCCGTCTAGAACGCTATCAGTCTGGTAATATGAATATTCCAAAGAATGTGGATTACGTCCTCATTACTTGGCAGATAGACAGGTCGACGGTAATCATATATTACTGTTATTAAGGATTCTCCCCCGACGGCTGTTCTCGTTCCGGGTTCTCTGATATGGTGTCACCTCTCGTCAACTGATAAATTAAAACCGTAGACAAATTAGCGCAAACGTTACCAATGAGCGGATACGTACTAATTACGAGGTGTGTTAATTCGCGGTTGCTCGTGAAGCGCGATGATGGTCGAAGTCAAGTACTGCATGAGACTGAGTATATATAGTGCTCGCGGGTGGTAACTCCTCTGAACAAATCCACCACAAATCATGTATGTGTATGTGTGCCGTGGTGGTGGTGGAGATACATCCGTGTGGTGGGGGTGGGGGTGGGGGAGATGTGTCTGTGTGTTGGAAGGTGTACAAATATATATTTTATTTTTATTTTGACTCCTCAAATTTGACCAAACAAGAAGAACTGATACTGTACTTCCAAATCAATATACCGTACATACTGATCCCCACAATAATTATAGTTTCTTTCCGACACCGCCTTATCGTAGGCGTTAACGCACATTGTATAATCGAGCACGTTGAATATTACTCTTTGATACTAGTATATTAAATTATGTAAACTTCGCATTACTGTGACATCTGGATCACTGAGAAAAAACACACGATATTAATCATGACAATAATGCTGAATGTGATCTAGAATCAAAATAGACATGAACTAAAGAGAAAACTAAATTAATTAATGATTTTTTTGTTGGTGTCAGTTCCGACTCCAGCCTGCATGGATGAGGGGACAATAGCGATCACGTAATGTGACAATGAGTGACACGATACTGATCTATCACGTGAACGAGTTCCTCCCTTGGGTGAAGCCACACATTATATTTATGAGTTTCTAGGATTCCAATGCGGTTTAATTGAGACACGAGCTCCGAGCAATTATCTCTACACCACGTCGGACAACGCAACAGCAGCTGATTTATACGTAATCAGATATCTAGCCTGCAAAAACAGAGCACACCTCTCACGATATTCTCGCGGGACGCATTTTTAAATCACGTGATGCAGACTGTTGGGTATAGGTTACTGTTGAATGAATGAGGGTGACCAGACCAATATGGATCGAATCGGTTCCATTGGGACCATTGGTTCACGTGGAACGCGGTATGCAATTAAGGAATACACTAATTCCACACAAGGTATCCTTGATATTCTACTCAATCGGAACACCCTCAAGTTAACTTACTTCCCCCTTACTCCAATAATCTCTCGAAGGTCGCTCAGGGTAGCGATTTAAACCAGTAAACAGTACTAAAACAATTCACCACGGCGTAGTGAGGGAACTACATGTACATGTAAGTCCCCGCTCACGAACAACCAAAACAAACACAGCTTTATTAATTGGCTTGCAACAGAGGGAGAATTACATAGTGGGCATGGTCTGTCTTCTCTAGGAATACCACGCCAACGGCCAACCTCAACTATTTGAATACGACCGCGCTGAAACAAAAAAAGAGTCCCAACCTCATACGCGTTCGTTTTGAAATGAAATTTAGTGATACTATTTCTAAGGTATACTACCGCCTAAATGAAAACACATGGCCTTTTTTTCTGCTAAGTATGAACCACGCCCGTTTTCTACAAGAAATGCAGCCAGTATATATGCTTGCTACATGTAAACGTTATGTATTAATAATTATTTATAAACTATAAGACTTATCTAAACTATTTTATATGTGTGTTAGAAATATGTTGAAGATGTTTAAACATAATATTGGGAGCATTCATTTTACCTCATTCGTTTGTAAGATATCTTGAGTCGAATCCGTATCAAAACAATGCGAACAAATTCATTACGAACCTTTGTAGACCTAAAGTACATGTACAGCACATCGTTGCCAGACCCAGACATTGGAAATCAATCTATAAATCACACTCGAATCGATATTCACTTTCTATAATTTGCAAGTACTGAAACAATCGAAGAGCATTATTCACTGATGCTGCTTACCAAACAACTAATTGCCAAGGAGCTCTGTTCTACTTTCCCAATGACAGGTCACTGATTTAAATGGCATGGTTGATCTATCTAGCGTAGACATGGCCCAAGGTAGCTTCTCTAGTAGTCATTAAATTAAAGATGTCTCTGTACTCAATTAGACAAACCGCGTATAGAGAGTATGAAAATAAAGGTTTAATGACGGCGACAAATGTACGCCAGTTTCTAAATTGAAATACCGGTACTAGTATATAATTATAATAATAATAATAATAAAATATTAATATTTCTATAGTGCAAAAGTTCTGCTAACGATGCTCAAATCCGCTGTATATGGGGTTGACTGTGGTAAGGACCTTCGTATTTTATCCTTGGACATTTTGTCAATGGGTCGATATTCCTGAAGGTCTATAATGGTTTACTTGCGATGACACATTCCTCCTTTGTTTATGAACCCAGCGCCTAAACACTTAATTTAGCAAATGTTATCCGCTAATCGCCTGTATGGCAAGAGCGATGCATTTCTACGCCTTTAAACCTGTATTGACAACATTGAGCCAAATTGGTGGAGTTAACTTACGTACGCTGAATGTAATGGACAAGCTCGGGAAGCGTATCCCCTGGTCACCTTTGACTCGTATAAGCCGCGAACTAACAACACGAAGAGCGAATTAATGTCCAAGTCATCTTCGCTAAAATACTTAACCAATAAAACGGCAGGTTGGGGGATAATTTAGTTTATGTGAGGATGACTAATCATGAAAGAAAGACATTTTCCTGCTGCGGTTAGTAAACACGACAGCGTATAAGTTTATGGCGAGACATACAATCTAGAAACGTTACCAAATACAGCATCATATTTGCAAGCAATTATTTGTATTTTTTTTCTACATAATAAGTATACATGTACCTAATACAAAATATGAAAACAAAATCTAACATAACTTTATAACGCTAAACTATCCAATACCCCCAAAAAAGGTATTCTGTGACGTTACGAATTTAGGTGATCACCTTTTGGGGGGTTAGGTGTCTTTAGATAGGAAATAGATGTATTTCACGTTTACAAAATCTGCAAGAACCCCGATAGTTACCCTTTCTCCCTATGCAAATATGAAGCTGCCTCTTTAATGCCTCATCTTTCCCGCTCTACACAGGGACTGTGACACAATGGTACACATATTATGTACATGTAAGACCAACCCTAGGCGATTGCCAAACAGTTACGTTAAAACAAGCATAACTATAATACCCACAGCTTGATATATTGATCTTCTATTAATTCTCACGAAACCAATATTTGCTGAACTTGTTTAATATAACGACAGAGATTTGGTTTGCATCGCTTGCCCTCCCATGAGTATTCTGTCATTTCCCAACACACGGATAATTGTATTTCAAATATAATTTCAATTACGATAGAAGATGATTATCTGTAATATTGCTGTATCACTGACAATATCGTTGATCGAGTATCACTGACAATATAGCGTGTGTTGTGTGGTGTTTTCTATTAGTGTAATGCTCTCAGCGTTGTACCACAGATGATCGTATCTTATTTCATTCTCTCGTGAATGACAAAATACTTACTACAAAATACTTAGATCTACTACAAACAATACTTACTACAAACATTATTTCTAGCGCCATTACATCAAACGATCGCAAGAAATCATCAGTCAACCGATTGTCATCAATTTTGTAGGCCTGGACCCCTATTCTCGAAGCTTTCTTAACTAAGAAAATTCTTAGTCAGAAAAGGTCTCTATAAAATTGTCATAAGCAGAAACCCAGTTAGGAAATTCTTAGTACTTACGAATTTCTTAGGGTTTCGAGAATACGGGCCCTGCACTGTAGTAGCTAGTCACCTGCCTTAAAAATAATCCTGGATCCGCCACTGTATTACTAGTATCCCAAATGCAGGATATTGACGATATCTAAAGATACTCGGGTAATAATCTCTATTGATGCAAGTTAAGCGAATCAGGCAAGGCTAGTACTTGGATGGGAAGAAAGGTACTAAAACTAACCTGAGAGTATCCATGATTCAATCCACACCAGTCTGAGACACACGTTAACAAAGTTGAGGTGTTACTTATAAGATACATGTACATGTAGGTGTTAATGATAATGGACAGATGGCTACAACATTAGAGGTACATTCGATTAACGCCGTAAGATCTCGACTCGTGCGGACACCACCACCGCCTAGTGTCGCTATAATATTAATGCCCGATGTCAGGTGTTATTATCAAGCCTAGTCGTTTACATATAATATAATATTATCTGAAGAATTGATTAAGTCATACATACACTAAATATAGACCGCGCCGCCGCACATAATTGCTACATGTACATGCATAGGAAGCGCTACAATCAACATGAACAAAAATGGCGTCGTTTCTTTTTGGCCAGAGGGTCAGAAGGTGATCAAAGACACACACATGTTCCAGAGTACATGCATATAATTCGAATCCTACAGACTTTTGCGCAGATCGTGACTGAGAGATCCTTGTCCGGAACTCAAGAACAGATGCACTCTTTACGAAAAGCAGCCGATTCTGAACATTACACAACACGAACCGAAGATATTAAGTCGACGGTTGAGGTGTAACGTGGACACATACATGCACGTGCACACATATTATGTTAAAGAGGCAGCTTCATATTTTGCATAGGGAGAAATGGTAACTATCCGGTTTCTTGCATAATCTGAAAGAACAATCTTTCCCCGACATGTGAGATTTATTTTCAGATTTTGTAGTCAACAGGAAATACATCTATTTCCTATTCTATAGACTACGATACGTCTATGTATACCATTTTCTCTTTGATATGTAAATGACATACATGTACCTATTAGTTTTTATTCTATTTCATGCAAACATATTGTTGGTCTTCTTTTAAAAGTAATCCGGTCGTTTGAAATGGATTTACGTTGCATTCTTATTTTGTTACTATATTATAATAATTATTATTAATATTGTCATTACTATTATTGTCATCATTGATAAATAGTACATCCGTGATATCAATCCTATAATATTATACCTCCAATAATTTCAATCCTAATCGTATGTTACTTCTTTTATATCGATTATATGTTACTTAAGTAATCAAATCTTGTTTTACCTGGGCCATATCGATCCTATGTTGAGCCATACCGATCATATCGATTATATTACTTAACTCACATCCATTAATCGTATGTTAATTACTTCATACATATATTACTTCAGGCATGCAGTACATCGACCGTATATTACCTCGACATCGATCCTAACTAATGTACACTAGCATACTCGTTATCAGTCTTTTGAAAATGTATGTTCCTTCCATTTCCGGATTAGATGTGTAAGTCATATAATTATATATGTTTTCGGGTATATGTAACGACGTGAAGCGAGATAATACTTATTTCTAAATTGGCACTCCCTATCTGTATATAGATTTACAGAAGCGGGCAAAATGTAATTCCGTTAATGGCATATCGTCGCATAGTAACCTAACGACTCTATATAGTGCAATGACATCAATGCGTCCTATTTCTTTGCCATCCCTTGTCAACTCTAACACTTGAATCTGCGAACCAAATTGTAAATTGCATCGTTTTAATAGATTTGTCACTCCTACTAAATGGCAATGCAGATCTAACAAATGTTCAAAATGAAAATATATTCACTGCTGTACAGCTGTATATTAAAAAGACCAAGCGTTTTACATAAATATTTTGAAAATATAGCTTTGTATGCACATGTGGATACCTTTTCGTTTCATGTATATTCCTCTTCCCCCTTTTGTACATAATTTTCTCTCATCCTCTGTTTAGTGTTATCTTATAGAAATGTATACTATGTAAATATTTCAGGAGCGGGATCTTCCTAAGTTTGCATAACTTGTACCCAATCCTTTTCATTATGATTAAATATGTTTAAACTTAACTGTAACTCATTACGTTTTAAATTTGGTTTCAGTGATTAATGATTAATAATGTTTTCTAGTAATGCGGGTTCTAAAATTTAACATTTTATTTGGATATGTTCTATCTCAATGGGAGTGTCTGTGTCTATGTTTTACTAGTATACTATTGGCAGATCATGTATTTCCATAGTACATTATATGGTCGTAATGCACATATATGCTGGAATAATAGGCAAAATTAACATTGTATATGAAAATAAATAATTACTAATACCATCTATATATTTTAGTATAACATAAACTATGAATGTGATTTTGGAAAGCAATCTTAATTTATTTATGTGTTGTCGCTAGGGATACAACACAAACTAACGATGAATGCAATTTTGTTAAATGTATTTTAATTCACCATATTTTAGGCCGGAGAAAGGCCTCTCCATTACAAAGGGACAAACAGAACTGTTCGCGAAAGACAGACAGATGGCATTTGTGAAAACAGATGGTTGCTATTATTACATCTGACTGAAAGACAATACATGTACAGAAATTGTATCTTAATCTGTCTCCTCGTTCTGCAACCATTCCATCACCTCATCAATGCACCCTCCCATCCCCAACCCACCCCACCCCAACTCTACCCAACCCAACCCCCATCCTTCTTCATCAAATCCCCACCCCATGTGAAATTGGTTGACGTTGTTGACAAAGTAACGGACGCACTATCAGGATTCGAAAACGTACTTTTTGCACAACCTGTATAACTTCTACGACCAAATACCTATACGGATTGTAAATAGGATAATAGTTCGATATGTCTCTGTCCAGATTTGTGACAATGCTATTGGGGGGAAATCTATATATAAAAAAAAAAGAAGAAGAAAAAAAAAAGAAGAAAAAAAAGAAGAAAAGAAATGCTTAGTCAGTTAGACTCATATTAATGTGTACTTTATTCCTGGATAATATACATGTATCCTCTGTAAAAGAACACTTGGACATTTGCTTTACCGAAGAAGATCTAAATCGCTTCCCGAGAATAACCCCCAAACACCCACACACCTTAATTAGGTATATTGACGTCAAGTTACACATTCTATAGGTTAATCTCAAAACCAGTATGCAAGCACTTGGAAAGCGATTAAAACACAACATAGCACAACACGTTTGTACAGTTAATCCATATGCGCTCACGCTGTGCGTCTTTCATATAAAATATCATCAGGTCGACTGTGAAATTTTACAGATACGATTTATGTCCGACACGTTTTTTGTTATTGCATTTATTACACCGATACAAGAAAGCCACAATCTTTGTTAATATCAAAGTAGCAGTTTCCATTTATAGGAATCAATCTTACATGAATCTCTGTTGGAAATATATTCTTTGCAATAAATATTGGCAAGTGAAACGAAACATAATGGTGGACAATGAATTAATTACATTTATAAATTTGTAATGTCCTGACTATGTGTAAACATATATTCTTTGCAATAAAATATTGGCAAGTGAAACGAAACATAATGGTGGACAATGAATTAATTACATTTATAAATTTGTAATGTCCTGACTATGTGTAAACATATATTCTTTGCAATAAACTATGGGCAAGTGAAATGAAACAAAATGGTGGACAAATGAATTACTAGTACATGTAATTACATATATAACTTTTGATGTCCTGACTATGTGTTTGACATAATTGACCTGTATTGTCGTGATTTATCTAATGTGCGATTTCTGTAATAGTCTGCAGCAAGGTCTTGTGGCAGAACGTAAACTGCGCACACCCCACCGAAGATATGTATCAATTGCAATACTAGTAGTCTCAACTCGACTTGGTATTGCAGTATGAATCAACTGGACTTGGCACTGCAGTACTAGTATGTCTCGACTCTACTTGGCACTGCAATATGTCTCGACTGGACTTGGCACTGCATTATGTCTCGACTGGACTTGGCACTGCAATATGTCTCGACTGGACTTGGCATTGCAGTATGAATCAACTGGACTTGGCATTGCAGTATGTCTCGACTCTACTTGGCATTGCAGTATGAATCAACTGGACTTGGCATTGCAGTATGAATCAACTGGACTTGGCACTGCAATATGTCTCGACTGGACTTTGCACTGCAATGCGACTCAACTGGAATTGTTATCCATCTACCTTGTTACTTGCTACGTGGATAAGACGGTGTGTCATGTCAAATCAAGTCAAGCCGTAGCAACATCACACATCAACATCAAACATCAACACACATCAGCACACATCAGGACTCAACACTCGACTTCACTCAACGTGACTAAATCGTCACGTACAATTTAGTCAGATCGCTGTAGTATGTCATGAGGGGTCAAGATTCACTGTCGCATATATCTGTCCACATACTACATGTATACTAATCTAGAATGTGATGTGTGCAAACATAACGAATACCTAGCTTCATACAACAGAACATATATTATCATATTCCTTTATATGCTGAAATCCTGATTTCGTTAACCTAATCCCCCTACACGAGGATGTCATGCCCGCTTATAGGTAGTGATCTTGAGTTGAAAAAAACACACCCTAGCTCATTTATAATATTAATAATTGATAATTATCTACTTAGGCGTCAAAATGATAGCGTCGTTAAATAGTGCCCTGCATGTGTAGATATCCATATTTTATTATGACATTTAGCTGTGCAACTGTCGATGGAATACTAGTATCAAACAATAATGCTGCACTGTCCGCTCATCGTGTAGGCGGTGTTCTTCACCAGTACATCGTAAGATAACGTTGCCCCAGCAACCAACACAATTTATGCAGAGTTATCGAGAATTATAATATTTCTTTTTCAAATAATTTACATACTAGTAGCTGCTAACCATCAGTATTTGATCCTACAATGTGTCACCTCTTACAATAGCATTATTTCTGTTTGGCAGATAGACCTGCACAATCTGATTATCGACAGATGGCTTTCCCGGAAGTTGGAGGACCTCGCATCTTCAGGTGTCGCTTATAGGGAGTGTAAGTAGTCACGAGATTCATTCAAAATCCTGTGACATAAACTGGCCAAATATTTTTAATGCGCTACGCATTAACGAAAACACGTCATGACACAGACTCCATTCATAGCAACCATTGAAAGCATCTTTAGCAAACACTGTTTAATCTACACGAAATGTGGTCTACAGATATTTTCCGTGGTTGTTTGGAATTTATCTTTCAAAGCTACAGTTCTGTTTTCAAACCATGCCTTATCGATGTTTATTAAACGTACCGGTAACTTTTATAAGGAATTATCTAATGCTATACTAGTAGCTTCAATTGAGTGTCACCGGAAGCCTGTTAACGGACATGATTTCCAGACGAGACTTACACCCCCTATTGAACAAGCGTTTGGAATAGATACCGCTAAATTTGAACTTGTTTGAAAAACGTGGGTCCGAATTGAATACTAGGTGATCGATCAAACCTTGTCATGGTTGAATACTTTACTTTATATCTAATGACAGCAGCGATAGTAAATATTTTAAATCAAATAGTTCTTTCACAACTAATACATTGAGCTCATATTGGCGCAATGAATTGCTCTTTTCGCAAGAAATAATAAGTGGTTAAGTATACAGTAGGCATTTATTTAGCTTGGAAGCGTTTTTTTTTAAAATTCCCTTAATCTAAATACGCCGCGTTTACTTTAAAGTTGGAGGAAAACAGCTAGCCACAGTATACACTGTACGTTAACGGTTAAAAAAAAGACCCAAACACAATCCCCACCGGTGCCGATGAATTAAAATACTAGTATGGTAAAAAGTCCAGTGTATGTGAATCTGACGTAAACACACAGCCTACGGACTCGATTGGAATTGTCTCCCTTACCACCGATATTCAAATACGTAAACTCATTTACGATTCAGCGCGTATCAGTAAAGGTTGTTCAACATCTACTCTTGATGACAGGGGCCAAGTAGTGTATCCCAAGAGTTCGCCGAGGAAACACAGCAATAGGCATGAAAAGTTTAGCTCAAACAAAGAAAAGGCAAATCGATTAACTTCTCCAATTGAAAAGCGTCATCGACTGTAGGGAAACGAGACACTATATTTGCGTGTGTACTGCGAAACATCTCTTCAACCTCAGCCCACAAGTGTCATGGGTGAGGGGGGTCTTGATTACGTGAAGAGGGGGGACCAATGATGAATGGAAGACGGCTCGTCAAGTGTAGTACGTATTGCAACGTTCCCAGGGGTAGACTTGCTTGATTGAGAGTTATTGGAGGTAAATGCGCACTTTGACACGCAGTCAGATTGTGACAGAGTGAGAGAGCACAGTACCATACGGTTGTGTGTGTGTTAATAGCTAATGCAGCGTTTGGTCAGGAACTGGTTTTCCTTTCGGATGTGATACGCTGGTCATTTAAACATGAATGTCAGTAGACAGACTGAGTCACACGTGGTAATACAACTGAGATAAAGAAACATATAGACCAACATTCAGTCAATAGTATGGCATCTTAAATCTGTATAATCCAATGTTGAAACGGCATAAGGAGTGAGATATATATAATACGTGTGTTTTTGTGTCGCATACCGTATATAGTGCAGTGGTAGGACTTTAGTTTATAAACCCAAACGTTTCTGTCCAAATCTAATTTTAGTAGTGGTTTTATAGCGCGAAGGCTCGAGTACAAAGCACATCCAGATAATATATTTCCATATACATGTATGGATGCCAGGTTGACTTCCAAAATGTACATACGTCGCACAAAGCTCCGGCACGTTATGAAGCCACGCATCGTTAACAGATTATGCAGATTGTCAAATGTGGTACATAAACCCACATAGACGGTACATCAACCCATATACCCCGAGGGACCGGTTGACAACGAATTTATCTTACCGA